>PVJO010015248.1:0-45622 GCA_004026905.1 Hystrix cristata | reverse complement strand
TCTTGATCCCATTCCCCTTTGCAAAAGATCTATCTCCCTATTTACTATTATCTATCTTATATTTGGCTACTTATATTTTGGGTTTCTCATATAAGAGAAATTATGTGATATCCAAGCTTGCATGTCTGAATTATTCATTTAACATTATGGTCTAAAGCTGCATCCATTTTCCTACAAATGACTCAAGCTTATCTTTTTTTGTGGCAGAGTAGTACTCCATTGTATATAAATACCAAATTTTCTCTATCCATTCATCTGTTGATGGACATACAGACAGCTTCCAAGATTTAGCTATTGTGAGTTGTATTGCTATAAACATGGGTATGCATGTGTCACTGTAATAGGGTGTACTTAACTCTTTTGGGAAGATATCTAGAGGAGAAATAGTTGGGTTGAGGAGCCTGCACTTTTGACAATAGGTTTTGGAGTCAAACTACCTGGGTTTCCCCCTGGCCTCTGGCACTTAGCATTTTTCACATGCATAAAATAGGGATATCAATAGTACGTACCCTATTGTCTTCACATGAGATAACATGTGTGTGAAGTGTTTAGAACAACTGTGGCATGGTAGATGCTCAATAATGTTAGCTATCCTTAGAACAACCCCTCTGAATTCCTGAAGTTTAGATCTAAAAGGAAGCTTAAAGGTGAATAAGTTCAGTGTTTTCAACTGCAGATAGCAATCTGTTAGTAGATTATGAAATCAATTTGAGGGCTCTCAAAATTTAATAAAACAAATAAGACTAAACTAGAAAATCTCAGAGTGTCTTATGTGGTAAGACTACGTATTGTCACATGAAACATTACTTCTAGGGGATAGAGAATAGGATTGCTGCTCTGCCTACATCATCTCACGTCTCTTCTGCTGATTATTTTCCACCCCACCCCAGCTGCTTTTCGGTTCTCTCCTAAGGGATCTTCCTTCCACTTCTTTAGATTAACTACCCTTCAACGACTGGTCACATACTAGTTTAATGTGTTATATTATTCGTCTGTTACTGTGTAATGAATTTTTCAAATATGTAGTCCCTTCAAACAACAAACACTTAGTATCTCGCAGTTTCTGAGGGTTAGGAATCTAGGAGCAAGTTAGCAAGGTGTTCTGGCTCAGCATCTCTCAGGACATTAAGTTGTCGACAGGACTATAGTCATCTCAAGGCTTGACTGGGGCTGGAGGATCTGCTCCCAAACTCACATGGTTATTGGCACATTTAGATTCCTTGTCATGAGAATACGTGTCATGAGCCTCCTAATAGGACTGCTCATAAAATGGGACCTTACTTCCCCCTAGAGCCAGTGATACAAAAGGGAGAAAATCCAAGATAGATGCTATAGTCTCTTATAGTTTAATCTCAGAAGTGACAAACTATCATTTCTGTTGTATTCTATTGGTCATACAAACCAATGATGCACAGTGTAGGAGGGAACTACGCAGAAGCGTGAATACCACACAACAGGGATCATTGGGATCTACCTTTCGGGACTGGCCACCAAGGTACCAAGAGCTGAAATGAATACCTGGGTGGTTATATCCTGCCTGGATGGCAAATAGCCAGTGAGCTGTGATGAAGTATTGAAAGCCAGCTTTCTTGTCTTAAAGAGGGTCAAATTCTATGAAATAGTGTATGCTCCAGATTTCCATATTGACTCAGGCTGACACTAGAGTGTCACCTGAAATCTCATCCTTTGTAGATTCCTATTCCTTCCCTCCCATTTCCTCAAATCCCATACCGGTTTTTTTCTGGGAGCATACCTCTGATGTATCACTTGCCCTCAAATCCTTATAATATTAAGATCTACGTCCGGGAAACCCAGTCTAGGGCAACATGTGGTGGTGGTGGTGCTGCTGGTGTGTGTATACTGGGTCAATATAAAACATCTCTTACTCTAAGTCATGGTCACAACATTGAATTTAAGGAAGCCTGGTCTTTATCAGTTCTTTCATTTTACTCTTGAGTTACGTGCGACTCTGACAAATGAAGTAATTAACAGAAGATCACCAAACCCTCATTTGTTAGATGAACCTTTGGTTTTATTTTGACTTTGTATGCCAAGCCTCCGGTTATAAAGTCATTTCCATTACATTAACTCTGGCTCTGCCTTTTGACAGTTGTTTGACTTAAGTCAATTCAATTCCTCTGGGCTTTAGTCCCCTCATTTGTAACATGGGGTTAATAACTGCTGAGTAGAAAGAAAATGTTGCACAGGAGTAAAATCAAATTCCTGCTCCAACATTCAATGGCATTTCCCCCAAATTTTTATTAAGTGGTAAAATACACATAAAATTTACTATCTTAACCATGTTGAAGTGCTCATGGCATTAATTACATTAATATTGGTGTGCCGCCATCAATACCATCTATGCCCAGAATTCTTTTCATCTTCCCAAACAGCCAACATGAACTCCACTATTTTCCCCTCCCCACATCCCCTTGCAACCACCATTCTACTTTCTTTCACTATAATTTACCATTTACTGGCTCATTGACATCAATACCTGATATATACATACAATAAAAATGTGAATTGCTGTCCCTATTGTCACAACACTACACCTAAAGAGAATCCCAAATTCTGCTGTTTATGTGAGGTTATATATCAAAACATTATAAACTTTTGGTCAACATAATGGCATTATTTAACATCAAAATATGTTAATCATGAGGGTTGGGGATTTAGCTCAAGCATAAGACCCTCAGCTCAATCCCCAGCACCTCCCCCCAAAATGTTAATCATATAACAAAGCCTGTCGTTCTCTGAATAAGCATATCAATTTTTGCCTATGAAAAAAGATATATGGAAAGTATATTTTCTAAATGAGTAGTTTCATATTTTAAGTTATGTGCCAAAGCACAAAAAGAAAATTATAAATGTTTGAGGCCTTTTGGTTTTTATATCTCACACACTGCTAACATTGTTGACAGCAAGTCAAATATGATAATCCTGAGCCTCAAGGGACCCTTATTGTTTGAGTAAAGAAGTGGAAGGATTTTATAGTATGTATTAACATGAGCATATTTGTCCCTGTAGACTTATCACCACTGTTGGTCCTGATGGACCAAGTATTTCAAATTTTTAAGAAGTAATAGGTAAAAAAAAAATGTCATGGAAACAGAAAATTTAATAGAAAACAGAAAAAAAGATGTTTCAAAATGTAATAATTTAAGCCCTATGTTTTTCGAAAAACCTATTTGTACATGGGTTAGTCTGTCTGCAAATTGGAAGAATGAACTTGTAGATAGGGGAAAAAAAAAGAACGAGTGATTCTGGCGCAGGGACTAAAAACTAGAGATTTCTGTTTGTTTGGTTTTTATTTTTGTTTATTTGCTTGTTTTTATTAAAAAAAAAAACCCAAGTACAATGAAAACTAGTCTGTCTGTAAAGAAACAAGCACCAGCTGGGGATTTAGCTCAGTGATTAGAGTGCTTGCCTTGCAAGTGCAAGGCCCTGAGTTCGATCCCCAGCACCAAAAAAAAAAAAAAAAAAAAAAAAAAAAAAAAAAAAAAAAAAAAAAAAAAAAAAAAAAAAAAAAAAAAAAAAAAAAAAGAAACAAGCACCTGTATATATTTCCAGTAGAAAATAGTACATGTCTTATGAAAGACAATGTTCATCAAAATTACACCTGTGCTTTGGACCCAGGAACTCCACTGGCCACGTACATGTGTACACATGCGCAGGCACACAGATGCATATGTAAGGATATGTATACGCATGTGTTCACTGCAGCCTTTTTTAATAATAGTAAAAGTTTAGAAGCCACTGAATACCCATCGGTGGCGGATTGCTTTAGGAGGTTATGGTACAACCACATAATGAAATGTTATGCAACTGTGAAAAGATGGAGAATGCTTTTTATGTTCCAACATGCTACAAAGTCTAAAATATATTAAGTAAAAATATTATCCTGCTATACAGTACATATGCTAAATTTTGTGGAAAAAAGACTGCACAATATTATTTTCAAACATTGGCAGGATGAACAAACAAGCAAAAATATGCTCATCCTCTCAAAACTGGAGACAAAAATAATAAAATTTACATGTTCAGTACTCTGCTTTGTATAATGCAGCATACTAATAATTGGAAAAAAAAAAGTTTCCCGAAACCTGTTATTAGGTTCTCTCGTCGGTTGACATTTAAGCTAGATGTGATGAAAGTTAGTATGTAAATGTAAATGAATCACACTGACATCTATGTGTGGCAGTGCCAAATTTGAATCATCATTTAAATGCCTTCTTAAGAATATGAATTCCCTTGATTATGGTACCATTAAAAAATCAAGTTCTTAAAAAAAAATCAGGTTCTTAATACAAGGAATGTCAGGGATAAGAGTAGCAGGCACTCAATGGGAACTGCTAAGTGGAGAGATACTGATAGTTGGGGGGGCAGACTTAGGGAGATCCAGTAGAACCCATACAATAGACAAAGATTGAATAGTTGTGAATGTTGACAAATGGAGAAATTTTCATTGTGATGCTTATAAAAGATTTCCAAATCTCCCTCACTCCTTATTCCTTATAGACACGGCATTACCCATATAATTTGTTTAGCTAGGAGAGAAATACCTGATAGAACATAGCCATCCATCATCCCGCGGGAATTTCTAGAAGCATGTGCTGCCATGAGAAATACACAGAAAGCATGTCCATCAGACTGAGTAAGCCTTGCTCCATTATCATGGGCAGTTCAGGGAAAGAATGAGGATGGTGAAAATGATTGCCAAGTATTGGGCCACATTCTGTTGTAGTTATAAATCTTTTAGCTTGTGGGTTATTCTTCCTCACATCCCTACAAATGGCAAAGGGGGCTAACATAACCGTTGATCATTAGGCCTGTGAGCACTGGAGAAAGAAAGTGTCTCTCTGGCCCATGTGAAGGGAAAAACTTGAAACAGTGGCAGGCCCTTTGCTCAGCCCCTGAAGAGAAATGTGGAAAGGCTATAGAAGAAAACAGTAGAACAGGACTGACTCCTCATGGGCATAGGGTTCCAACTCCACCCTTCCGTTGGCCCTTGGGAAAACTCAAGCACTTTTGCCCTACTGTTCTGAGAAGGGAAAAGGCCACCTCGCTTCCGATGCAGACCTCTCTCACTTTGCTGTCAGGCAGGCTTGACATCAGCCATGTTTGCTTCCCTTTGACTTTATCTCCAAAGATAGGCAGATGTCAGTCTCCCAAACTCAACTGGCCCATATGAAGCTGAGTGGCCACCTTGAAATCAATCATATATCTTCAAGGTAGACAATGTGCTAAGGATTGAAAAACATTACTTTTGTTCCATCCTCTTTGTGAGTACTGTACATGCATTCCAGCCAGCTCCTCACTCTGACAACTGAATGTATTTGGAATTTGCTGTTCTTCTCCACCACCGAGGAATCAGATGGAAATGGAAACAAAACAGTTTTCATTCTTATAACCTCAGTACATTTTTTTCTCTTTGCTAGCCGCATGTGGAATTGAGCTTATCAGTAGCAACTCTCATAAAACTATTCTGCGTATCTTGCCACCAATGTTATTGGTTACCTCAGTTAGTAAACTACAAATGAGCAATGATCCTCATCTGTATAGGCCTTACCACACCTAGGAAGGCATTCACTTAACAGATGCTCAATAAATGCTTGCTGAATTGAACCACCTGCTCTATTTTACATTGATGAAATAAGCCAGTTACAGTTAAAATGATTCACGTATCAGTTGTAAAATGGAAATCTAGAAGTTCTACCTTCTCTTTGAAATCAGAAATGCTTATTTCAAAAGAAACCCTTCAGTTTATCATTCTGGAAAATACGTTCTTATGTTTTGATTTCCAACTCCTAGTCAAGGCAAAAGAATTTTCAATGTTATTGGAATTTAAAGCAGTGGTAGATGGTATTAAATATGCTGGTTTGGTTTTTCATGATCACATTTATTTTTTTCTAATTTCAAGCTTATCATTTAAGCTGAAATTTTTTAAATTTTTATTTTTTATTAATACATGTTTGAGGTATATAATGATTATGAAAAGCAGCATTTCTCAAGATTATATTTAGTCATCTTTACTTCTTCTTCTGATACAAACAGGTAGTCAAGATGTAATTTCACAAGCTTTCCAAAATAAATTACCTCTGGCTGTGGGAAAACTGCAATTGTCCTTTCAATTTCAAAACTTAACAACAAATTTCTACCAATGAACACCTCATTGATTCCAATTTGCTTCAAATTTGGTATGTTCTATGAACAAAATCAAATAATTGGTGATAATTATACTATTGAAAGTACAAAACTTATTTTACAGATTGAGAGGAAATTTACAGACTAGAAGAAAATATTTTCAAATTGTATATCTGATCAAAGGTTTACATCCAGAATAAAAAACTCCTATAACTGAATGATAAGACAAATAACCCAATTAAAAATGAGAAAAGGCTGAAGTTGTAACTTAGTGGTAGTACACGTAATTAGGTCACAGAAGGCCCTGAGTGGGACCCCCAGCACCAAAAACCAACAAAACAAAATGAGAAAAATATTTGAATAGATATTTCACCCCCCCAAAAAATGTAGATGACAATAGTGTACAGTATATTTTTAAAAGCTAAAAGAAAAGATTGTGAATGCTTTTGCCATAAGGAAATGACAGATATTTCAGGAAATGTATGTTTATACTAATTTAAACATTACATAATACATGCATGTATCAAAACATCCATGAGATGAGTCATGGGGGCACATTCCTGGAATCCCAGCACTCTGGGAGGCTGAAGTAGGAGGACTGCAAGTTCTGGCACTGCCCGGGCAATTTAGTGACTCGGAAAGACTGTCTCAAAATTAAAAAAAAAAACACATTCATTAAAAAGTCCTGAGGATGTAGCTCAGCGAGAAGGCCCTGAGTTCAAACTCTAGTAGTACAAAAACCAAAACAAAAACAACCAAAAAAGAAATTCCCTTAAATATGTATAATTTTTATTCTTTTATGTATCAGTTAAGATAAATTTAATTTAAAAATAAAACATGCAAATGGCTAATAAATACACGAAGAGATAGTTAACATCATTAGTCATTAAGAAAATACAAATAAAAATTGCAATGAGAAGATGTGAGTTCACACAAACAAGAACAGCTATAATCAAACAGACCTTAGCTGGGCATGACGCCACACACCTGTAAGCCAAGCACTTGGGAGGCTGAGGCAGGAGGATTGCAAATTTGAGTCCCACCTGTGCAACTTAAATTAATGAGACCCTGTCTCAAAAATCTAAAAAATAGGCTGAGGATGTAGCTCAGCGTTAGAGTACCCCTGGATTTGATCTCCAGCACTGCCAGAAAAACAACTAGAAGCAAGAAGGCAGATATTAACAAGTGTTAGTGAGAATGTGGGTAAATAATAACCTCGTACACTAGTGATGAATGTGTAAAATCGTATAGCAACTTTGGAAAAGGTTCGGCAGTATTTTTAAAAAGTAAACATAAATTTACCATAAAATTCAGAAATTCTACACCTGTGTATCTATCCAAGAAAAATAAAAACAATCTTCACAGAAAGACTTGTATATAAATGATCATAGCCCTATTATTTATAACAGTCAAAACCCAGAAGCAATTAAAATGCCCATGCTCTAGAGAATGGATAAACAAATTGTGGAATATCCATAACAAGGGAATTTTATTCAGCAATTAAAAGGGACAAATACTGATACATACACTAGCATGGATGAGACTCGGAAACATTTGTTTCAAAGCCAAACATGGATGACCACATATTGTATGATTCCATCTATATGAAATGTCCACATTAGGCAAATCGATAGAGATAGAAAGTAGGTAGTCTTTGCCTGGGGCTGGGCGTAAAAATGGAGATTGCCTGAAAATGGCCATGAGGAATCTTACTGGGGTGATGGAAATGTACTAAAATTGGATTTTGGTGATAGCTGTAAACTATAAATTTACTAAAAAGCACTTAATTACACACACAAAATAAATGAATTTGATTGTATATAAATTAGATCTCAATAAAACTGTTAAAATGCTTTGGAAATTTTAGGTTATAGGTGTTCTTTTGTACTTCGTTCCCTGATTTTCAAATTTAAACTCGAACATGTATTTGTACATCTTTTTAAATCAACTAACAAATATGTGCTAATTGAAGAAAATTCAGAAAATATATACATGAAAAACCCTTCTACAACTCCATTTTCTAAGGTAGACCTGATAATATTTTGGTATGTACATTTTGTAGGAGGCAGTTATTGTAGTACTCATGTTCCTGGCTGCCCATTAGCTTAGGACAGTCTTTCTTTAGCTGGGAAATGCAGGCTTAAAAACCTGCATGAAAATTCTTGATTCCTCCAATCAAAAGGTGGGATTTAATTCCCTATCCTCCAAATGAGTGAGCATTTGCAGTTACCTCAGTGACTAGAAAGTAGCAGAAATTGTTATGGTTGTTGCTCCTAAGTTAGAAAAGACTGTACACATCACCCCTGCATAGCTCTCTTCTTTTATGGTGGCGGGGTGCCAGGGACTGAACTCAGGGCCTCGTGCTTGCTAGGCAAAAGCTCTACCACTGAGCTAAATCCCCAACCCCCATACTCTTCTTTGAGATGCTCACCTTTGAAACCTAGCCACCATATTTTTAAAAAGCCCAAGACATGTGGCATCAATGCTGACTACCCAAATATTACCAGAACGACAATTTGGAAAGACTAAGGTGAGTGTATTATTTAAAGTGATACTGCACCGACTCTGAGAGTCCCAGATGGGGAGAACAAGGCCTTATGCTATATTGAGAGTAGGGAGTTTGGTTTATGGTGGGTCTTTCAGTATAGGGTGCTTGATGAGGCCTGAATAAGCATTTTAGAATTGGTGGACACTACATGGAGAGCATTTTGAGGCATGGGCCTCAAAGAACCTCAAGATGTAAGCTCTTATAATGAAGCATAATGGGACTTAGAGACAGTTCTTGATAAGAACAGCAATTTGACTTGCAATTTTTACATTTCTGGGGAACAGTCTACTGGCATACTAACATTATAATAACAGAGCGGTTGAACAGTGACGTCTGGTTAATGTAGAGCGCAAGCTGTGGAGGAGTAAACGGTTTGGTTCTTTATGGAGAAGTCACATACATGTAGGTGTTTTAGTTAGTGGCCTCAGCACAAGTCTCAGCCTAAAAGCCATTGACAGTCAGCAGACATGCAAAAGACTAAGATTTCAGATGATTCTGGCCCCTGGCTGAAAATGAATGAAACACTTAACTGTCCTCTGAGAACCTTGCCCAGATTTCAGATTTGTGAGCGGAATAAATGTTACTGCTTTTAGTCACTAAATTCTGGGACGGTGGCTTAAACAGCAATACATAATCCAATAAGGAAGCCCACATTTCTGAGTCCAACCTGCCACAATAGAGTAAACACTCAAGTGCACAGCCCTATCTGCAGCTACTATGCAGAGATGTATTCTGGATCCTGGCAAGATGTTCCCACCTGAGACTGTGGCTTATAATCTGCAGTGCTTTCATTTCATCTGAAGATGTGTCTAGGGTCCGGTCACGACAAGGACGGCAGCTTCCTAATGGTTGAGAACTTGAGTCTCTGCCACCGATCTGGCACAGGGTAGTGGCACCGCGGGCTTCCTCCAGTGATTAGTAGCTCGTCAATCACTGTTCTGTTCTGTCTCCAAAAGTTTAGCTTCAAGTCAAGTTCTCTAGCTCTCTGACCAATAATGAAAACTATTTCTGAATGTCTTCTTTTTGGTCATTATTTACAACCCTATTGGCACAAAAGAGTAGGGAGAACACAGGGCACTGCAGCTGATCCTGTCAGGTTCATGTTCCATTTCAAATGTCCATCTAAGAGTGCAGTTTCTTTTACAAAATACCGTGCTCATCTCAATTATCTGTTGTATCTTTTTCAAGTTCTTCATCTCTTGCATCAATGTAAACACTTGGCTTTTCACATTTTCTCTCCAAAGTCAATTGATGAGAGAACTTGCACTTATCTCTTTCGCTACATTGTCCTTGCCTGAAGAAGGCACAACCACAGATTTGGGATCTGCACCTTTATTTATCTTTTGAGCAGCAACTACGGGTTTGAAGATCTCATTTAGCTCCTGCAAATTTTTCTTCTTGTCATTTTTCTTCACTTTCTTTTCAGACTCATTTCATGCTACCTGACATGGACTTTGTGGACCAAATTTAACTTGTTGAGTGATGGCCTTGATAAATTTCTGTTGCTTTTCTCCTTTCTCATTCTTAGACCGGAAGTTTTGTCCTTCTTTTTCTGCTCCACCTTTTTGCTGCCCTGGCCTGACCCGTTTCCTGGGGAGCAGTGCAGAGAGAGGTGGCACCAGACTGAAGGACAGATGGACGCCGTGGGAGCTTTGGCACCACAGCAGCAAGAAGACAGGACTGCCGTCACCGCCACAGTGCACAGAAAGTGAGTCCCATTTTTGGAAGTCTGTTCTCCTTAATAACCAACTTGATAGAGAAATTGGTGCCAGAAATTGTTGCAAGTAACAAATCCTCAGAAAAAGAGGGGGGAGTATCAGACTGATAATCTCTCCTAATGGTTGTTGATGTCTGGTGCTGAAATAGTCCAGGACATGCATCAGCTAAATAAACATCTAATTAAATGATTATCTGTGCTCCTGAGAAGTAACATGCTTGCTTTGGGCAAGTCTCCGAGGGAACTGGCAGTAGTTGTCAAAGAACAACATGAAAGGCCTAAGGAATTGTAAATTTGCAGTATAAGCTAGTTCCTTCCAGCTGAACTTGATAGCTTAAAGAAAAGGGCAACCTCAGATTCTTAGTGTCTTGTGTGAAGATACTAACAAAATAATTGTGGAATTTCTATGCCTTTATTCAAAGAATCTCATCACGTGTAGCCACTGGGCTGAGCTAGTTGGTTCTTAAGCTGCTGCACAAAAGATTGGTTTAGCACATTTGGTACATAAAATTATATTTGGATTAGGAGAAAGTGGGATTCCAAGAATTGGGCTGAGGACATATTGTAGGACTCAGATAACTCAGTACCCTAGACCCCATAAAATATTTCTCTCTCTCCTGGTTGATGAGGCTGTTCCTTTATTCCTTGACAGCCTGTGACAATCTTGCTGAGAGTGTTGCCTTGAAAAAGGGACAAAATTCTCCTGAAATCTTAGCCCACTAATTCTGATTATTACTACGCTTGAGCTAGAATCAAGTCATAGCAGGCTCCGGTTGGCAAGTTGCAAATTCACTAATGTATATTGGCAAAAATCAGAAAGTGTTCAGAGGGTGCTATACCAAGGAGAGCAGAGCAAAATACCAGATCAGGATGAGTTCATTGTTTAGAAACCACTTTCCAGGAGATTCTGTTTTCATCATGCTACCTTAAGGTACTTGGACTGGTCCTAGTTGTTTGTTCAGTTGGACTCAAGAAGCGGGGAAGAATAAAAGGAAGTTGAGATACTAAAAATTTCTTGGTACAATGTAGTGAAGGAATCTAAAGATATAGGAAGATAGAAATCTCATAGTGGATTTATTATATATTATCTATTAACGATTTCAGCTCACGTGCTTTGGTGGACCTCTGCTTCATACTTAGAGCTTCCTGCACAATCTCCTCTAGCAGTGTGTAAGATACACCGGCAGGGAACGGAGTTCTCACTTTAATTCTAATTACATCTAAAAATGATCAGCAATAACCCATTGCCCATTTCCTGACAATTCAGATGTAAAGCAATTAGCATACATTTTCCAAGGACAGAATGCAGGGCACTCGATGACTCAGTGATGCGTGGTTCATCAATGATGAGAGACAGCTAATGCCCACTGGCGTAGGAAGCTGGCGAGAGAAGTATTCAATACTGCTTCATCCCTGCGGGGCACTTGAGTATCAACCGAGTCTGCTATGCATTAAGCCACAGTCTCAGACCACATGGAGTTGGCACGTCCCCATATGTAGGATCAGTGGGAAGTTTTAAATTAGTTCAGTGATTCTCATCGGGGGACAATTTTGCCCACCCGAGGACATCCGGCAATGTCTATAGACACCTTTGGTTGTTGCAAGTGAGGGGATGAAACTGGCACCTGGTGGTAAACACCCCGCAAAGCACAGAGCGGTTCCCACTCTAACAAAGAATTGTCTAGCCCAAAATAATCATAGTGCCGAGGCTGAGAAACCTTGGATCAAGTGTGTATAAAATACTTACCGAAAATAGAAGCTGACGGCCCTGCTATGTTGTATACAGAGCAGGAATCAGCAAATATTTTCTTTACAGCCACACGGTAAGTATTTCAGGCCGTGTGGGTCACGCAGTTTCCATCGCAATGATAGACAACACTCATATAAAAGGAAGTGTTCGTATTCCAATCAAACTTCGTTTATAAAAGCAGGCACGGGTTGAATTTTGCCTGCTGGTAGGAGTTTGCAACTCTCAATAAGATTAGCTTCAATGCTCTTGCTATCTGTTACTTATTGCATGATGCTAATCGTAACAGTTTTGTTGTTTGTTAATTCTTTTATTTCGCAATAAACCCTTCCAATTATCAGGAGATAAAAAATGAAGTCCATGATTATTAACGACAAACTACTGACTTCACATTTCTCAAGAAAGTTGATTATGCATATGTAATTAGCCCAAAACATTTTGAAACATTTACCACCTACCTTGGAAACAAACTAATACAATTGACTGACTATATAAGTTCTATATAAGTAAAATATTTATTCTGGCAACATTTAAATGAACTAAAATTTCATTTTAAATTTCTGTGTATCCAAGTATTCCAACGAGTACCGTGCCTATCTTTCCAGTACAGTTGCTTTCCTATGAGTTCTGCGACAAGTCATCCTAATCTTTTAACTTTCACATGTGAGAAAGCATAGCACAAAATCATGGCCTTATATTTTCACTCTAGGCTTCTCGTTCACTTCTGTGGAAAGCACTGGGACTATTAAGAAGCACAAAGAGAGACCGAACGGGTCACTACTGAGGAAATAAACTGGTAGTCCTTCCTGGCTGCCCTGAGGTGTTTTTGAGATGAATTTAATAATGAGATCACTGAAAAAAGTCACTGTGCTCCAAATACAAAGTCACCTGAGCACCCGATGAAGAAGAAAATGGGGTATTTTCTAGCCCCAGCACGCTTTATCATCTCCATGGGCCACCGGCCCAACACATGCACCCAGTTTAACACGTCAACAGAAAGGCGGACCTTTCTTCCTTGTACGAAGCTGGATAGGTTAGTCGGACCAGGCCAGAAGTGTTCTTGTCAGTTGTTCTTTGCTAACACACAGCTATTATTTGAGTACACACACTAACATTCACAGATCTTATTGTACAGTTTGAGGAAATTTTAACAAATGCACACCATGTATCTATTAGCCAGTTTAAGATAGAGAATATTTCCACCTCCCAGATCTGTCCCTTATTGTCTTTCTAGCCAACCCTACCCACAAGTGTAACCAGCTTTTATTTTTTTATTTTTATTTTTTGAATTTTTTTTAATTTTATTTTTTAACCAACAACATGTATTGGTACATTGTCTATATATAGATCACATTTAACATATTTGTTTTGTACGTGTACATGGTGTCTCTCGGTTCTCCCCCTCTACCCTCCCCTCCCTTCTGTTCCCTCCATCCCTATTTACAGCAGGTTTATTTACAATTCTCCATGATTTCCCTTGCCCCTTTCTTTCTGTTTTTTCCCTTCCTGCTTTTCTCCCTTCTCTCTTTCTGGTGCTCCTCTCCTTTGTATATTATCTTCCTTTTATATAATATCAGTTACACTACCAAGGGAAATAAATCAGACACTCATGAGCACACATCGAATTGTTTCTCTGATATGAGAAACCATAACTGTAAATAAGGACAAAGTAGTGTAACCAGTTTTTAAATGACCAGTTTTTAAATAAATTTTGCTAGTTCTTGAACTTTACATAAATGGAAACATAGCATATTTAGTCTTTTGAATAAGGCTTCTTTCACTCAACCTAATGTTTTTGAGATTAACCCATGTTGGTAGATGCGTCCTAATGCATTCTTTTTTCCTCATTCATTGTATAAGCATACCTCAAAGTCATTTTTCTGTTGCTGGACTTTTGAGGTGTTTTCAGTAAATAGTCTGAATAAAGCTGCTCTGAACATTCTGGTCTTTTTAAGAATATATACTTTCATTTACTTTTGGTTAATATAAACTTAGATGTGGAATTGCTGAATCGAGGGAAGGAATATATTAAATTTTAACTTAATATATTTAACAATTTAATTTAACAATAAATATAGACAATTTCACATTTTTATCAGCAGCGTATGAGAATTTGAGTTGTTCCATATCTTTACCCACACTTGGTGTTTTTTGATATTGATGAATACATAATTTTTTTTTAATTTTAAACCAAGAACATGTATTGGTACATTCTACATACAATGGTCACATTCATTACATTAATTCTGTACCTATACGTGATGTATCTTGGTTCTCCCCCCTCTTCCCCCCCTCCCCTCTGCACCCTCCCTCCCTATTTACAGCAGGTTCATTCATCATTTTCCATATTTTCCCTTTCCCCTCTCTCCCCTGTTGCCTTTCTGCTTTTCCCCTTCTTTCCTTCTAGTACTCCTCTCCTCTGCCCACCATCCTCCTTTTATAGAATATCTATTATACCTCTTTGTCCTTATTTACAATTATGGTCTCTCATATCAGAGAAATAATTCGATGTGTGCTCATGAGTGTCTGATTTATTTCACTTAAGAGTATGTTCTCAAGAAACATCCATTTATATATGAATGACTCTAGTTTATCCTTTTTTATGGCAGTGTAGTACTCCATTGTGTAGAAAAACCACATTTTCTTTAGCCATGATGAATACATAGTTTTAACTAATTGTGGTTTAAATTTGTATTTTCCTAATGATTAATGATACTGAAGATATTTATTATGTTTATTAGCAATTTGGAGTTTTCTTTTGCGTAGTGCTTTTTGGGTCTTTGGTTCAGTTTTTGTCACTCTTGGTTGACCGTGAAAGCATTCTGGCACCACCCTTCCCCAGCCACACAGTCTGCATTCCAGACACAGGTCAGAAAGCATAACCACCTGGCATCCAATATTTATCCAAGGCTAAGCGAGAGGAGTCATATTTATAAGGATTGTCTTGCATTAGATGTTCCTACTACTCTTCCAAGCCATAGCTTTTAAAGTGGCAGTGGTAGATTAACTCTGGAGTGCAAAATGTTTTCCTCAGTCATTTTAACTGATATAGTTGCTAATACATTAAAAATCAGGAGATAACTCATAGAATCTGACCTTATAGCTGTTCTTTAATAATTGGAAAATCTGGCAATACCGGGCCTATGCTTCCCTCTTGGGAATACTGGCCTAAGCCGAGTAATAGCTGCCTTCTTACACTGAGCACATGCTTTCCAGTTCACCACAGCCCCAATCCATATTCCCTATTGTCTTATTCCCAGTCTATTTCACTCATAGTACCTACATGGCCTCTGTAGAACGGAGGAATTTCCATTCTGATCTCAGAACCAGGCTGGGCCTCTCTGAACAAGCATTTTACTGTTTCCCTATGAGTGATGTGAGCTAGACGACTCACCACATCTCCCTCTTGACTCTATAAATGTACAGACAAATCTGCGAGTCCGTGGCCAGAGACCTTACATATTTTATATATTTAAATTTATTACAGATTTAATCTTTTTCATATCTTTTTCTTTATCTTGAGTTCTCCATTTGCTTAAACTGTACACAGAAAAGGGAGATTTGAATCTTTTGGAGGGAGCAAAGCAGTGCACTTTGCTTCCAAGTATCTATTAGGAGTAATTTTTTGATAAAGCAAAGCCAACCATTAGCGGTAGACCCCAAATAACTCATTCTCTTCTTCATTTCATGGAGGATAGTCAAAGAGGAAGGGGTGGTGTACAAAAGAGAGAGGTCCCAGCACCCTTTCACACAGGTGAGAAGTTTCTTAGCAGGCTCTAGGTCTAGAGGCTCTGAATATAGTGAGACCACTGATAGAAAAACAGAAGAACAGAGTACATACATAGATGGTCAAATTGTATTACAAAAATGTTATCTTGTCACTGCACACCTATCAGAATGGCCAAAGTAAAAATAGTGAGAATACTAATAGTGGTGATAATACAGAGAAACTGGATCATTCATTAATTGTTGGTGATAATGTAAAATGATACAGTCACTCTGGAAATAAGTATGACAGCTTCTTATGAAACTAAAGCATGTACTCACCTTACAACCCAGCAATTCCACTCTTGGGCATTTATCCCAAAGAGGTAAAACCTTATGCTCACACACAAAAAAACTGCATATGAATTATTACTTATAATATCTCTAAACTGGAAACAATCCGAATTTTTTTTAATGACTGAAAACTTAATAACTATGGTACGTATATACCATGAAATAATACTCAGCTATAAAAAGAAATGCACTATCAATATACACGACTTGGATGTAGCTCCAAGGAATAATGTTGATTAAAAGAGGATAAGCTCAAAAGTTTACATACTGTATGATTTCATCAATATAACATTCTTGAAATGGCAAAATCATGCAGAGACAGAACAGATGAATGGTCGCCAGGGTTTGAAGGATGGAACTGGTGGGAGGGAAGTGGCTGTGGCTATAAAAGTTGCATAAATGGTTCTTTGTTATGGAACTATTCCGTCTTGACTGTAGCGGTGGTCACATGAGACGACACTTGCGACAAAATTGCATAGGACACACACATATGACTGTGTGTAAGTAAGATTAGTGGGTTTTAATAACGTCAATTTCTTGATACTGTTAAGCAAAGATATTAAACCAAATATATTACTATTAAGGGAAACTAAGTAAAGAGTATATGGTATCTCTCTGTATCACTTCTTACAGCTGAATGCAAGTCTACAATTATCTCGAGATAAAAAGTTAAGAAAATGTCATTATTTACATAAAAGTATCAATTAAAACTTTAGCTTCAAGTCAATGACTCTAATGTGAAAGCAAAAAAGAGCTAAGTAATTGGGTATTATTCAATAAAATATTATATACTAGCCATTATATAACTTACTGATCTGGCAAAATGGCTGTTTGTTACTACGGCTGTGCCACAGGCAGTCCTCAAAACTTGGTGGCTTGAAATAATGACAATATTACTTTAGCTCACAGAATTGCAATTTGGGCAAAACTCTGTGGGATGACCCATTGCTCTGCTCTGTTTAGCATCGGTTTGATGGGGCGGGGCTAAATTTGAAGCCTCGGGGCAAGAATCAGCGGCAAACTCGTTCACTTACATGTTTAGTAATTGACACTGGCTGGCTGATACTAAGATATTAGCTGGAAATGTCAACTAGAACATCTACGTGTGACCTTTCCCCGTGGGACGGGTCTCCTCATAACACGTGGACTGAGTCAATGATGATAGTTTCCAGAAAGATAGAGAACATAGTGGAAATGAATAATCTTTATGACTTAGCCTCAGAAGTCATGCAGTGTTACTTCTGCTACAATCACAGTCCTGTCCAGATTTAAAGGGGGTGAACATAGAGCACATCACTTGATATGGGAGTGTTAACCTCACAATGTAAGATGAATGTGCTGAAAGGGATACATCATCGTGACCATCTTCAGAATACAATTTAGTACAGGTCTCAATGCAGAGTAAATACTCAAGGCACATTTTTAATGCGGGAAAGGAAAAAGGGCCATTAACCAAATGTGTGCCTTCTTGCCTCTACTTGTACCTTCCTGGGAGCCTCTCTGCCCTACTGAGCAAACGTCTTCAGTCCCACTTTTTGAAGGTTTGATTCTCACAAATGTGTTAACACTTTTCTCCTTTCCCTAGAATATAGTAACTACTGTAGTGGCTTTGTATGTGTCAATTTGTCAAAGCTGAACTACATTTTTCAGATATCCCTTCTATATGTTTCTGATTAGGGTGGGCCACAAGACAGATTCTTTGGTAAGATTTATAGGGTGTTAGAGAATAATAGCCATTTTGGGGTTTATTCACATTTTCACTGAGCTTCTAACTCACCTAGTTGGAGAGAAGAGAGAAAATCCCCAGAGCTTTAACTGTTACACCTGGTCCTGGACGCCCTCTCAGCAGCTTGTACTTCTGGGTTAGGCATGTGGGTTTAGTTCTGGATAAAGGCCCCCTAGCTGCCACAAGACAAGTATACTACTAGCTTCAGAGGCAACAAGATCTCACAGGAGTATCACGCCATTCTTGTCTTCAGCTCCTACTTGTCAGCTGCAACTCATTCTTGATTTCTCTCATTTCACGTTCGTCTTCCATTCCCATGCTGCCTTCCTTGAGGCCTTTAATCTCCAGCACCAAAACCAAAGATGACAACCTTAAAAACATTGCTTTACTGGCTTCTACAATTGTGTAAGATCAAATATGCACGCGTGCGTGTGTTGTGTGTGTGTGTCTGTGCGCATGTGTGCGCATACATGCAGTGCTTTGGCTTCTCTTAATCAAACCTTATATGATGCAGAATTTGGCATCAGAAGTGCCCAGTTCATATATTTCGATTACAACAAATTAGTTTTAGACATCTGTATTGATATTTAATTGATATCCATAATGATTAATGTTTTCACCCATCCAATATTTAATATTTTATCGAGTCTATCCTTTATCTGTAGTCATGTAGTCTTATTTCCAACAAAGTCTTTTTTCTTTAGAAGTGGGATTCTGGTTTAACTTTTGATATTTTTAAAAGATCTGCTGAATGAATACATAAGCAAATAAATTTCAGGGAGAACCTAAACCCCATTTTCCCGTGGGAGCAAAGGAATACAAGTATTCGAAGTTTGCAGGAAGAATTTTACTCTATGTGGGGACTCTGAAAGGCAGCTGGAGTGTTGGGATTTCGAGCTGTGGGAGAGATGTTTTGGTTTTAGGCAGGGGAGGGGGAGGAACATTTCTGTACATCCTATTGTTTAGCTTTCACGTATGCCGTGTCTCATGTACCTCCTGAGGAGCGGGAAAGAGAAAAACAGAATGTGAGAACAAAGAACCTCCACACATGCGCACACAGACACGCGTTTCTGTGGCTGGGTACTGCTCACTGCTCTGAGGAAGGGGGAATTATGTTGATTAGGTAATTTGTCCAAAATGGTCTCCATCAAATCATCTTGAGATAGTCTTCCTGACAAGGGCTACTTAGTTGCTTTTAAACTGCATAAATCACAATCTGAAAATCTGTTGCACGGAAGGAAACATTAGTGTGACTCATTTTTTCCTTGAAGACGGATAAGCAGCAGCTCATGCATTTTTAGAGAGCTCACAGATGCTGTGTAGATGCATCTAGTTTGCAATTTAAATATTTCATTTTTATGACTGATATTAAAAGCCCACAGTACTCTCCTGCCACGGGATGTGTGAGACCTTTCGACTTTGGCTTATTATGTGAAATGTTCCAAGTACCTAGAAGGCATTTTCGTGATGCCTAAATTTGGGAAGATTTAAAACACATCATTTTGCCAGACTCTGAGTCTTCACACATCAAAGCATACAAATGAAGTAAAAAAGTACAGCTAAATTTTATCTAAATTAGGCCAAGGCACTATCTAGATACAACTGACACCCAACCAGGACACAGGGAGATAGATGGCTGTTGTTAATATATTGAACTACTTCCATATTGGTTGGTCAAGAGGTACTGCTTTGAGCTCCCAAAGTCACCCCAGCTACCACCACAGCCTCCTCCACCCCTCCTCCAGGACTCCACAGACCACTCCTTGACCCAGCAGATGAAAAGCTATTGCCTACCTCAACGGGCTGCCTTCAAGACACTGGCCTACTACTTGGATGGCTCTTTAATGTGGTTCCTGTGCTAATGTAACTACTAAATATTTTGAATATGTGTCTTGTACACACATGTGGTGGAAAGGTGGTGTCATGGAAGTCAGAAGATTTAAATTGGAGTCCTTACTTAGCCTCTCTGGGCCTTGGTTCCCCCCATTAATAAAATGGCGATTTGGACAAGATTATATATAATTGTCCTTTGAGATCTATTCTGGGATTCTCTCATTTAGAAACATCTGAATATTTTCCATTTTCATCTGGAGGTTTTGATGTTGTGCAGAAGGAATAGAATGGCTAAAAGGAGTTGGATAACGAATTCTGAAAGGCTGGCCAAGCAGTGGGACTTGTCAAGAAAAAAGGCAGCAGAAACAAAACAGAGCATTGTATAAAATCCCTGTACAACCATGCTGAGGAAACCATTTGCAATTATGATTCTGAAGCCTCTCAAAAAAATTCATATTCAAGACGGAAAGTGCCTAGAGAAAGGAAGCTAAAATGACTGGAGAAAATATGGGACCTCTTTCTTTGAAGGCAGATGAAAAGATTTATCATTCTCCTGGTTGGAAAGGTAAGGATGGATAGGAGATAGAGTCTGAGTCTATATGCACTTTTGAAAGACATAAGTGGTTGAATACCAACTTCTCTGTCAAGGCTTTATAATCCTGTACCTGGAAAACGGCTCTTCAGGATTGAAGGGACTACATTTAGAGCCGTCTCCTCTCTGTACCCCCGATAAGGGTGTGAAGTTGGAGTGTTGAGCTGAAGAAATTTGTAACTGCCAAGAAATATTATGAACTGATATTTACACTGATTCAAATAAGATGGACGTTATTTCGCTGTGACAAATCCATAGCCCGTGCAGGGACGGTGATGCTGAAGGCACATCTGGGAAGCCAATGCTGGCCACTTCTAAACCAGCACAGCCACTGTCCGGGACAGAAGTTGGTCCAAAATGACAGCTAAGTGTGCTTCCAGAAGGGCAATTTGTTGTTCTCTTTTTCCTTTGTTTCCTTCTTATTATCAAATAATAGTAATGAAGTCATTTCCAGAAAGAAAATTCAAGCAGTTCAGAAGTCTATGAAATGAAAAGTAAAAAATTTTCCTCTGCCGACATCTCTTGCCTCTACGGTAAGCACAGGATAAGGCGCCTATCCATTTCTCCTTGTAAAAAAAATATATGTATGATTTCATATACGTATACATCCAATTATCTCGGGTACCTGTATATCATCAGGAAACATAAACATCTCTTTTTAGTGGCTATGTTATATTTTATTGTGCAAGTAAGCCATGATTTATTTAACCTACTAATGAATATTTAGGATGTTTCCAGCATTTGCAGTATTTGCAATGTAATAGTAAAATTCTTATCACTTGTTTACATCTTGTACTTTGACTCACTTGTTGGTTAAGATACTTGTATACAATAACTTTCTGGAAAAATACTGCTACTTTAAATTATATCATATGATACGTTTTGGTAAAATGGCTAAATTTGTCCTCTGATTTATGCTCTGTTATGAGAGTTCCACTTTCCCTACAGTGTCACAATATGGCAATTTTTATGTTTCCGTGCCTTTTATGCATCTTCTCCTGGCTAAACAGAAAAGTATTCAGTTAAGTAGATTACTCCTCTCCAAAGAGCACAGATGTTATGAGGATAGCAAAGTGATATAAATAAGCTTGGGAACTTGGAGAAATGCCATATAACAATATCTCTGTTGGCCAAATGGATAAAATCATGAAGTTTTATGATGAATTTCATTTCCATGTTCCCGAACAGGGTATTTGATCTGAACCTTATTTAAATTTTTTATATTATTAAGCATTTCATGAGAAGAGAGTATACCTTAGGATATATAAAGAATGAATGCTTGTGTGGAATCCTCTTCATGGCAATTAGAGGTTGCATTGAGTAATTGTAGTTTTCATTTCTGTTGACCTGATCATTATGTAGATCACAGTTTCCCCTTTTTTGGCTCCTTCTTTGCCTGCTCCTCTGTCTACCTGTATACTTTACAGTAAAAATGATGACTGGCACTTATCCCTTTTACTTTTGTGACCTTTTAAAGGAGTTAATTACAACAAATATTCAAAAGCTAAGCCATTAAGGTGGTATGTATTTCAGGATTATATACATATTACCAAGGAATTGTGTCTTATATCCAAAGACTAAATGCCTTGTTGGGAACATTCTGGCATTAAAAAGAGGATGGGAATATATTTGATGGAGTGAGACTGGAGAGGGACCTAGGTGACATGGATGCGTGTTGGGGAGGTAGGGTGCTAGACCATGTGTTTCTGCAATATACCTACTGTCCCTTATGCAATTTGGTAAAAGGACACTAGAGCTTGGCAACTAACTGATGGCAAGAAATAGCTCTTCTCTCTCCTTTGCTCCAAGCTGCAGCATATGGTACCAGCCTGTCACAAGCAGGAAGATAACCGGAGTGTCCTATACTGATGGAGTTCTCTCCCTGCTCTAGCCCAGCTGCACCCTACTACACTGCACAAACACAGGAACACAAGACTCCATGTGTCTGATCAAGATGAAAGTGTTTTGCAACCAGGAATGCAGAATCTAAACTAGAAATTTCAGCAGGCTCATAGATCTGGGTATTGGTGATCTGCTCCCTGGCCCTTTGGTTTTTATTGCCATGGCTACACTTCCCACATTATGAGAATACGAGGGGCATTCGTTGGCTTCACGTTGCTTTGTCATTTGAACACTATAGCATTTTTTAAGCCCTGGGAGTCAGGGGGATTTGTTTGTAGAACCTAATTCCCATACTAAATAAATAAATAAGAATCACTTCCTCTTTTGCAAGGCTGCCAATTTGTTTCCTTCAAGGGGCAATTATGTCACTGCCAGAACCATGCTGATAAATAATCTCCCTGTATTTGAATTTTAAAATGAAGCCCTCAAGAGGGTTAGGCTCGGAAAGAACCCGTGATAACTTACTTTGCTGGACTCAAGCTCAATTTAAAATTTGCATCTTAATAAAGAGAATTTCTTTCTGTCTACTTTGGGTTGAAAGAGAGAGAATAATGATGAAAGGGAGTTAAGACTTACCTTAGTAATTAGGGAGTCTCAATGGATTAGACTTGCTAATAGAAACCCAATTAAAACGCATTTTTGAAGGATTTTGTTAGAATCTGTAAATATCCCAAAGCTGGTTCTGGACTGTCGGCTTTTCTGTTCTTTTAAATTTACAATTTTTTTTGTTGTTGTTGTATGTTGCATACTAACGATAGCTAGAGGCAATCAGTCTGATTAACCAGTTATTTTGTAATGCACAAATCCTTAGTACTTTCGAGGTTGAAATGGCTTCATAATTTCTTATATTCCACGTCATGGATGCTCCTTCAGTAAAGAAGCCCATTATTACTAGGAGAATCTACATGGCTTCATTTGCGTCTGGAGATCAGAAAACGCTGTACTTTGTAAATTCACAGCCTTGTTGCCAACAAGCAGGCACCTGCCAGGTTGGAAGGGCGCAGCCATCTGGAACAGAGGAGAACAGGGTGAGGGAAGCTTTTTTTTTCAATTTGTAGAGAAAGCAATTACCACACAAAATGAGCAAAATGGGAGCCAAAATGAATGCCCTCTCTACCCACCTGCTGTTCTTGATCTAGAAATAATTCAGTCCGTTGGTTATTTGCAGGAAGCTTTGGGAAGGGAACACGTTTCATAAATCCCCGTGGCTGCAGAAATGGCTGCGATGGTTATCAGCATGCCCAACAGCCCCAGAGTCCTGTGGACTGTTACATGGCTTCACTGACTCGGAGTCACTGACCCCCACTGCTGTGAAGAACCTTGATGTCCTCATTGCTGATAAACCAGCGTGAAGGTTGTAGAGCGATGGATCCAAGAAGGCGAAATGGCTGCCTTGGGCTCATTGCAGGTATTAACCCTCCCAGTTTTACCTCAGGGGCAAGTCAGGAGATTAGAATGATAGAAGTCATTCTTCTAACCTGCTATGCTGTGAGTCTGAGAATATACTACAAAGAGTATTTTATTGAATCTACTCTTAAGATTCTGAAACCCTTTTGGAGAGTTCTTCATGATGCCAAAGCAATGAATGCCCAATTCAGTGATTAATCAGCTAAGTTGATTGTCTTAGTCCCCCCTCCCCCACCCCACCCCAGGAAGCAGGCCTCAAAATAAACAGCAAAGTGTAAGTAACTCGTTTGGGAGGTGATTCCAAGGAACACTGTTAGATGAATGGGGAAGTGAGGCAGGAAAGAGAGGAAGAGCAATAAGGGGTGAGTTTTCCCGCAAGATGCCGCTGGGGAATCCCCAGAGAAACTTGAAGAAATAGTGTAGAGCAGGTATCAGCAAACCACAAACTATGGACCAAATGTAGTGCAGCTTTGGGTAGCATGGTACCTAATATATTAGGCACCTTTCCATCACCATAATGAAATAACAGAGGTAATTAACTTATAAAGAAAAGAGATTTACTTTGGTGCATGGTTCTGGAATCCTTGATCCAGTGACCCATTGTTTTGGGCCTTGGATGAGGTTTCACATTATGGTGGGGGCATAAACCACTCACCTCATGAGCCAGGAAGCACAGAAGAAGAGGACAGGGGCCAAGAGTTCACAATCTGTCTTGGGGACAACCCCACAACTATCTAAAGACCTCCCCCAGAGACCCACCTCCTACAGGTCCCACCACTTCCCCAATAGCCCCACCCTGGGGACCAAGGCTTTAACACACCGACCTTTGGGGACACCCAACTCCACACTATAGCAGATAAGAATGATGTTTTTATGATTTTAATGGTAGAAAAAATGAAAAAAATGGTAACCTCAGCACTCAGGTGGCTGAGGCAGGAGGAGCATCACGAGTTTGAGGCCAGTCTGGGCTCCATGGTGAGTTCAAGGCCAGCCTGAACCACATAGCAAGATGCTGTCTTGAAAATAAATAAATAAATAATAAAATACGTACATTTTGTGGTATAGTAAAATAATATTTTAGCAAGACCTTATCTCAAAATAAAATTTTAAAAAGTGCTGGAAGAATATGTCTGAGTGGTAGAGCACTTCTGTAGCATGCTTGAGGCCCTGGGTTCAATCCCCAGCACTGCAAAAAATATACAAAATTCATATTCCACAGATAAACTTTTACTGGAACTCAGCCATACTCACTCATTTACAAATTATTTATAGCTACTTCCATTTTATAATTGCAGAGTTGAGTAACTGCAGCAGAGACAACATGAGCCACAAAGACTGAAATATTTGCTATTTAGCCCTCTACAGAAATAGTTTGCTGACTGCTGATGTACAAAGTATATCTCAGAGTTAACCAATCTAAGGAGCTTGCGTGTACTTATCCACCAATATTCCCATCCATCGCTGAACAAGGACTTCTCCTGGATGCCTTTAATTCTCCAGCACTTATAGCCTGCCCTATCATAAATGGAGAATTCCCAGGTATTGGGAAATCCATTCTTAACCCCAAAAGACATATTTTCCCTGATTAAATATGAAAGCACATCTTTTTTTGTAAATTCCTAGTTTCCTAAATTCCTAAGAAAACTCAGTTGCATTCTGGGCTCACGTGCACAGAATGAAATACATATTCCTGCCTATTTTTAAGTTATGGATTAAAATAAGCAGTATATCAAGTTATATAACAGAGTATTCAGTTCAAAATATGCTGCCTCTGTGGAGGAGGGCTGATGCAATGAAGTGCTGCTTCTTACTTGACAATAATCCGTGTTAATAAGTACGTGGAGCTGAGAAAGTGTTTCTTCCACAGAACTTCACCAAGCGGATAGTGAGATATTTGCTAGGATGTTGTCAAAACCCAAATGCAGATAAGTTGTATACTTAACTTTCTATTTAACAGTATTATGCTTGTAAGTAATTGAAATTGATGGAGCATAGAAATCAGAATTGTCCAAATAATTGTAAAGCAAAATAAGCACTCACCAAAGGCAAATTTGTTCTGGTACCTGACTGTAGCCACTGCTCATTCCCAGCACTTTTAAAATAAAGCCTAAATTTAGCCAATCTCTTATAGCCTTACATCCTGGTTTACTTAGGTGATCAAACACCACCAAATTTTCTTTCAAAGTGAAAATGTCAGCACTGCTTAAAATCCAAAACGAACAATTCAGAAAATGTTACATGGAAAACAAAATCAATTTCTCATTTAGAAACGATTTCTAGATATTCTCTGATCACTAAACCTAAGCACAGTTGTTTCTTTCAATAAAGTTGTTAAAGGTTCTTGAGTTTTACGTATTCTCTCCCAACCCACTAGCATATTGTTGAAAAGGAAAAAAGGCCTATCTTTCCGAACTCGGATTCACAATTAGAACAAACTACACTTTAAGGATCTTGTGCACAACCCTCCTATTTCATACCATACCTACTAGAAAACTTCCAGATGAAGCATTGCCAAATTTCATCATGTCTGTATAAACTACCCCTGCTGAGCTGAAGGTTAACATTCCTGTCTTGGGATTCTCTCACAGACATACATGCTTCCTATGCAAGACTATGGCGGTTTTCCTGGGCTCAAGAGGAGGGTGGTTGTTGATCGCAGAACAGGAAGGAATTAATCTTATCTGTGCTGGCCTGCTTCTGTTTTCCTGGTTTGTTATGATGTTCCAAGGCCAACAGGCACTTTTCCTCCACTATTTAAGGTGGTCCCAATAATTCCACTTATTCATTCAACTATTTATCCACTCGATGAAGCTTTAACTTTCAGCAATATGTCAGGCAATATCCTCCAATCTCCCCTTCACCTCACTCCCAACTGCCCCCCCCACACACACATCCCTTCAATTTATCTCAGGTACGGCACATAAAGTTGTGAAGAATGTGTGCACTGTACCAATTTCTTTTGCGTTACCACAGCCACCACTAGAATCATATGATGGCTCTCCACACCGTTAAATAGTAAAGCAAAGGCACACGGATTGACTCTAAGCTTGAGACATACTGGGTTGAATCCCCTAAAAGAAGAGCTCTTCAGAAAACCAATGTGATTTTACTAGAAACAATTGCTCTGTAGACCCAAAAAGCCATTCAGCAGCTGGATAGGTCTGACTATCAGAAGAAACGAAAGTTATTAAACGTTGGTGGATGAGAGTTCCAACTAAGGTGCAGACCAGGTAGCTTTGTGGTTAATGATACACCTTTGGAGGTGGATGATGACTGACGTTTAGCTCTATGCCTGCAAAATTAATTTTTCAGTCAGTATCAAAGGAGTATTATCTATGTCCTCAATTAAGCTCAGCAGCGTAGTATGTGAGCATAACAATATCAAGTCTTGTTTCCTCTCTCTTTTAAATTGTACCTGAACGCCTTCCTTAGGGTTCCAACCTTAGGCTAGTAGATTTGCAAAAGAGATTTATCTACTATTTGTGTACCAGTATTATGTCTTTTCCTCTTCTATGGAGTCTCTTTGTTGTGAGTGGCCACTAGCTTCTTATTTCCAGGTTCTTGGAAGGAATCCATTGTATCATCCACCAAGTTTCACTGACACTTGTGAGATACTATGTGTCTCAGATATTAAAATACTAGATTATAGTTTAAATCATGATTATCAACATTCTTTGGGTTTTTTATACAGCAGGAGGGGCAAGCCCACTCTAGTACCTCCTCCTAGGACAGCTTGGCATTGCTAGCCAGCCACAGTCCTCTGAATGCAGCTTTGGAATATTTCTCAACACATAGCTCAGGGAATTTTGATCAAGATAAAGGTTATTGAAATCTATTTGACATTCTTGGTATATTAGGCTATGGTTCCTATTCTTATGGGTTACTATCAAGAAAATTACTTTCAAGATAGATTTGAGCCAGTTTTTAAATTGGAAAGGATGAAGAGAAAGAAAGAGAAGAGCAAATAGAGCATTACTCATGTAAGGCAATGTTTTTCCGAGGAGAATGCTTATAGGATTTAATTTCCATTCTAGCAGATGGATTTTAACGTTTAAACAGAATTGCTTGGGTTTGAAGAGACCTCTCATGGGTCATTTAGCACATATCTCCACACTACCGCAAGATAGATCTCATTATTTTTCTTAAATCCTGTCTTAAAAATGAATGAGTGTCTAATGAGTCTTTAAATAGTTATTTTACTACCTATTCTGGTAGCATGTGTCATAATTTCTGTATTCTAATAGCTAACTTCATAACTTCTGCATTCCAATAGCTACAAAGTCTTCTTTAACATTTATTTAAAATTTCCTCATAGCAGCAGAAATCCATTGCTGCATCCGCTATACTCACTCTGCCTGTAATCTTTTAAGCTAATCCAGTGGGCGGTCACAGCTGGCAGCCACCGAAGAAGAAACACGAGTCATGGTTGTCATGGGTGGACTGACTGGTCACCATGACTCCCTTGGACTTAACGTGTTTCTGATCGGTTCCTATTTTGAACCTCATCTACCCTAGCTTCAAACATTTGGAGGATGGCTGGCCAACATGCCCCTAGCTCTCTGGATTTAATACTGTTACTTTGGGTCTTCTGGCTTTTCTCACTTGCTTGCCCCTCCATTTCTTTGTATGCAGATTTGCTTCAGCCAGGAATCTCTGCAGTGCTATATTCTATTGCTCAGCTGCGATGTCTGCACAGGGAAGTTAAGACAAATTCTTTTAGATCCTTGTTTAGAATGTTCACCCTAATGCAGGATTGTATCTACACTGCGCATGCTCACATCTATTCATTTGGGTCCTTTTCACACATAGATGCAGTGGAAAGTTATCTTTGTGGTCTAATTTGAATGAGTAGCCTCCCTACTCAGTAGAAATACTGGAGATTCAATCACTGAAGAGTCTTTTCTCTCAATCACAAATCAAGTGAAGCTCTTTTAAAATGCTGAGCAAGCCAAGATCTTTGAAAATGATGATGGCTTGAAGTCATTAACCCACCAGGTCAAACCTCTTTGGTATTAGTTAGATATTTTTCAGCCCAATTTCCTCTCATATCGGACAAGAGATGGGGAAAAGAAAGAGAAAAACAAAAGCAAGTGATGGGAAAGCACCAAAGGAAAATTTTGCCTACTTCCCCATGTTATCATGGGCTAGTCTGAAGCCCATTCTCACACTCACAAACTTTCTCACTGTGTTTCCTTAAGGCTGGCTTCCAAATCAATATTCCTCCTACTTGTTAAGTGTTCTTCATTAATCCAACCTTTCTCTGCCTGAGACTTCAAAGATTACTTTCATGCTGTCTTATTACCAGGGCTTGGAAGGTCATTCTTCTTTTTCATTTTTTCACAAATCTAAGCTTCCTCTCAAGGCTAAGATCATTACATACCCTCCATGAAACCTTATCCGAGACCTCAAATCTTACTCTCAATTTCTTTACTAAAATTAAGGGTTACAAATGAAGAGGAATGGAACTCTGTTCACTGAGTACACACTATGCACCAGACACTATGCTGTGTACATCATGGGGTACCTCATCTTCACATTCAAAACAACCATATCAGGTAGGTATTACTCCCATTATGAAATGAAAATGGAAAACCAAGATCTGTCCTTTTACAGGACACACAGATCTGCCTGGTAACAGCCCTACACCTAACAGGTACTGTTAGAAGAAGGATATTTTGCCTTAGAGGAAGGCATTAGACTGGAGCAGTCGGGAAGATTCTAATTTCAAACTTGTGAACATTTCACAAAAGCTATCCGGTTAGGGCTGAACAGCATTTTAATGTCTAGATGCCCAGAAAGTCTGTGGGTAAGATGAGGCAAAACTTTTCTTGGGAAAATGTAATTAAAAGATTCATTGAGCAATTATTGGTGACAAGTAGTTTCAATTTAGCAGTTTGCCAATTTACTGGTACCTCTTTTTTTAAATATATCAATCCAGCTTTCCTTTTATCAGTGTTTTCATGATGTATCTCTTTGTGTCTTTTTAAGTTTTGATACACCTCTACCCATTAAATTTGAAGCATCTTAGAGATAATCTATAGTTGCATCGGGTCTTTTTAGTCTATTCTGACAATCTCTGACTTTTTAAATTTACATTTATGGAATTATTGATATATTTGGATTTACAACTACTATTTTATCATTTGGTTGGTGATTGTTCCCTTTGCTTTATATTTCTCTCTTTCCTTTTTCTTTCTCCTTTTGGATTATTTGAACATATTTTAGTGTTCTGTTATACTTTATGTGGCTTTTCTACTGTCTCTCGTAATATTTTCACTGTTCTGGGATTTATAATATACACATTGAACTTTTCACAGTCTATGCAGAATCAATAATTTTTTATTTCAAGTGGAAAAATATTATTCCCATAAAGTTCCTTTACTGCCTTTCTTTGGATTGTGGTTGTCTTTTTTCAGGAGCAAGGGATTTTCCCTTTTTCTTATAGCTTTCTGCATTGTTTTAGGCCTGTATTATGTATAATGAGAAAAAGGAGACATTTTTATTATGAAATCAAAATAAATTAAAGCATACAAAAATGCTAGATAAAAATTTGAAAATAACTATCATTAAGATTATGAATTTCCATAATATTCCAGCCATGTACTATGGGCCACAACCCTGCCAATTTGTAGTTGTCTTTTACGCAGTATATCTACATATATGAACAACTCCATTAAACATATTCTAAAGAACTCAAGAGGAAAGAATGTTCTGTTTACCCAGATATTTACCGTGTGTATTGCTTGTCTTTCATTCCCGATAGTCCAGGTTTCCTTGTGGTAACATTTTCCTTATTTCTAAAGAAATTCCTTCAATCTGTTGGCAAAACATTCTCTTGTTTTTCCTTCCTCTGATAATGTCTTCATTTCCCCCTCATCACTAAAGGCTGGGTTAACAGCTCTTTTCCCTGAGCATATTAAGAAAATATCATTTTACTTCTTTCTGGGCTCCATGATTTTTGACGAGAAATTTGTTAATATTCAAATTATTTCCCTGTAATTACTGTGCTATGTTCTCTGGCTGCTTTTAAGATTTCTTCTTTGTCTCTAGTTTTTTAGCATTTTGATTATGATGTATCCAGGCACAGATTTCTTTGGTTTGGTTTTCTGAGTTCCTTAAATCTATATAGTTTTACATCTTTTTGCCAAATTTGGGGAGTTAGCTACTATTACCTCAAATATTTTTCTACATTACACTGTCCGGTTTTCTTTTATGACTCCAGCAACACAAATGTTATACCTTTCAACATTGTCCTACAGGACCCTGATGCTCTGTTCATTGTCTTTTTAAACCTATTTTTCTCTCTGTTGTTTGGCTGAGATAATTCCATTCGTTTAACAATGAGTTCACTATTTCCTTTATTATCTTCACTTTTTTATTGAGCCCATCTTCTGAGTTTATTTTGGTTATTGTATTTTTCACTTCTAAAATTTGCATTTGATTCTTTTTTTGTATCTTCTTTGTATCTTTACTAGGCTTTTCTATCTTTCCACTTATTTAGAAAGTGTTTTCGATTAGTTATTGTATCATTTTAATAATAGTTGTTTTATAATCTTTGATTTGAGGTGTTTTTTGTTGTTTTTGTTTTGAGGGGTTGTTTGTTTTATTTTGTTTTTGTTGTTGCTGCTGTCTGTGTGCTAAGTCATTTTGGATTTTAGACTGGACATTTTGGGAGGTTATGAGACTATGAGACTTTGGGTCCTTAAACTCTATGAGAAATGCAGTTTGTTTTGTTTTAACAGGCAGTCAACACAGGTAGGTTCTGGCTGCACATTCCAACCAGCTTTCTGTGGGTTATGGTTTCAGTGGTGGTTCAGTTTCCAAAGCCTTTTTGAGGCTGTTCAGATCTGTCTCATATGTGTGCCTGTCTGTGGCCTGAGCAGTATTCTATCCCATAATTCAATTCTCAAAATCTTTGGTATATTGCTTAGCATCAGATCTCTGCATGTACAGCTAAGGCAACCTATAAGTTCATAAACAGTTCAAGAGAGTTGTTTTCTCCCATACTCCCCAAACTTTTTCCATTCCTTTTTCTGTCCTGAGACTCATCTTTTTAGTCTCTGACCCCAGAAAGGTGAGACTTTAGCATACCATACTATCCCCATGTCTGGGACTAAATATTGGGAGGGCAGAGAATGGGGAAAAAGCAATAGCAATGCACCATATCCTCCTGATCAGCTCTTCTGGTCAAAAATAAAGTTTTCTCCCCTTCAGAACTTAGGCACCTATAGGCACCATGGCTGCTCCTGTCCCTGCTGCTGCTCTTGCTACTATGGGATTGCCTGGAGCTCAAGAGAACAGGGAAAAGGGGGAAACCCACAGATTTCTCCCACTCTCATTAGAATCAGGAGATCTCTTTCCTGGTTTTTTTGTTTGGTTTGGTTTGGTTTGGTTTGGTTTGGTTTGGGTGCTGGGGATCGAACTCAGGATCTTGAGCTTCCTAGGCAAGCACTCTACCACTTGAGCTGAATCCCCAACCCTCTTTCCTGTTCTTTGAGACAGAAATAGAGGACTTCTCATCGAGCTCCCTTGTCTGTGTCCTAGTACCTACTTCTAGGTTTTGGATTCCCTTTAGTCTTTCTCCGGGTAGCAGAGGATAAATACATTATAAACTCAGCACGAGTTTAGTAGTACTTCAGATTCTGATCTGTCTTCTTTCCCAATCTGCCTGCTGCTGTTTACATTTCTGAGTTCTCAAATAGCTGCCTGATGCATTCTGCTCAGGTTTTATAGCTGCATTGAATGAGAGAAACAGGGTAGAGTTACACCATTTTACTTGGAACTAGAGGCTCCTATTTATTTTATATCTTGTTACAAATATATGTCTGAGTTTATCACAGATGTTTATTTTTACATTGTCCCCTAGAAAAAGACTCCTCAATTGCTAAATAACAATATTGACTTAGACAATGTAGAAGCAGAGACTGAAATAGGGATTTTTTTAATTGTATACTTTTAAGGTGTACAAATGATATTTGTATATATACATATACAGAGTGGAACAGCTATCCATTCTCCCCTCTCTCTTCACTTAGTAAACCTTGGTTGTAGGTGCTCAATTATTTTTCTTCTTCGATTCCACATGTAAGTTGGATCACATAGCATTTGTCTTTTCTGTGCCTGGCTTATTTCAAACAGCATAATGTCCTCCAGTTTCATCCATGTTGTCACAAATGACAAGGTTTCCTTGTTGTGTTAAGGCTGAATAATGTCCCATTGCGTATATACACCACAATCTCTTTACCCATTCATCCACTGATGGACATTTAAGTTGATTCCATATTTTGGTTGCTGAGAATAATGATACATTAAACAGAGCAATGCAAATATCTCTTCAGGTGCTGATTTCATCTCCTTTGGTATATGCACATAAGAGCAAGTTTGGGGTCACGTGGTAGGTTATTCTTAAATTGTTGGAGGAACCTGCATACTATTTTCCACAGTCACTGCACCAATCAGCATTCCTACAGTGTACAAGGCTTCCCTTTTCTTCACACCCTCACCAATATATGATACTTCTTGGAGTGTTTTCAGGAGAAACCTATAAAGAAGAAAATGAGAGAAGCAAGAAAGACACTAAGCAAAGATATGGTTTCAACAGAAGTCTAGCATCAGCCTGATCCCAAGGGGGCAAGGGTGCCACCAAAGAGTTTTCTCCCTTGAGGCAAAAGGCTGGCATTTCTTCTGCTCCTACAGGTTGCATGCATATCCCTTGTCTGAAATGCTTGGAACTGAAAATATTTTATATTTGAGAGTTCTTAAATTTTGGAATATTATTATAGGCTCGTTGAGCATCCTTAATCCAAAAATATTAAATACTCCAAAATCCACCTTTTTGAGCATCATTTTGGCACTCTAAAAGCTTCATATTTCAGAGCATTTAGGACTTGAGATGTTTTGTTTAGGTATGGTCAAATTGTACATCCCAGTCATCAGTTGTGTTGGGTGGGTGCATAACCTGTGAGGCATCTCTGGATTAGATGGCCTCTGTCAGCGGACAGCAATACTCCAGGGAAGAGTGCAGCTGCGAGCTGTTACAGCCAGCATTCAGCTGCTAAATATAAAATAGATAGAGCTAGTCCTGGCTCTGGGTAAGCTAGAGTAAGCAGCTGGGGGATGGGTGCACCAGACCAGTAAATGGGCTGTGGGTGTGGCCTCAATGCCATCACAGTGATTAATCACACATTTCAGTGGTGATAATCACTACTGCCATTTCCTTCCAAAACACATGGAACTACTAACTAGTTGTGGTATTGCAGAAACCATGCCTACGCTGAAATAATCAGCCTCTAGGGCCATGGTTCTTAACAAGTAGTGTGCATGGAATATTATCACTTGGGGAGCTTATTAAGGATGCAAATTTCAATACCAATCCACAGATTCTTATTCAGTAGATCTGCTACGGGAGGAACATTTTTAATGAGGATCTTTATGAGTCACTTCGACATTGTATGGGTGGTCATACAATGCAACCTACTTCAGTGACGGCAAATACTCTATTTTAATTGTGTTCTCCCCATTGTCTTCCCCTAACTGGGAAGATCGTATGGGCAGAGCTTAAAATGCAGTAATACCCTTTGTAGTGATGTTCACAACCATAAAGTGTTTTATACAGAATGTTTTATTTAAGCCCTTATTAACTCACTTATCCCAGTGATCCAAGTAACTACATTATAGAGACCTTGCAATGAGGTGATAGGAAATATCTGGGGCACAGAAGCAAACTCTGAGAACATGAGCCATAGGATTTGCAGAAGTTTAGGAGGCAGCTAGTCCCATTCGCAGTAAATCGTAGCTTTTTAAAGCTAATCTTCAAATAGTCCAGGGGTATCTGGAGCTTACTGACACAAAATACCTCTCTCTGCCAAGTGCCTGGTACCACAAATAAAAACGTACAACTGGGATGGGCCGGGGAAAGAAGCATCTGTTTTTTCAGCTGTGATTGTCCATATAGTTTGGCACCAGCATCAATCATACCTTTCACTCTAAAGGACAGACTATTGATTGCTACCTATGTCTGCCTAGCAATATCAGCTCCACTTCGGGTATCTAGACGGAGCGTAAGATCAAAAATGAAATGGTATTTTCAAAGGGACATAATAAAACAAAAACTCATACAAAAAACCAATATACTATCATGTGTTCCTTTCATCCCTTTGTAAGAAATAGGTTACATGCTGTGAGAGCGAAGGATTTGCCTAGGAAGATCTACTTTATTAGCTAAAGCATCTTCCCACAGAAAATCCAAAAAAAAAGCAGTTATGCTCTGCTGCATTTTTCTGTGATGTTATTACCTTATCAAATGCAGTGCTGCACACTTAAATAGGGCAGCTCTTTTATCCATTCCTAAAGCTCAAATGGAAACTATGAGATTCATCCTGCTGCAGTTTAGGAAGCTGACATATAAGGGTGCATGTTAAGATTTTATGGGCCATTAGAGGTACAGAAATTTTAATGATTGTTCTAATTCATGGTCATAACAAATATATGGCTTGGAATTTGCTATTCCCAAAGGGAGTATCATTGAAGCTGACCCTTGCCCAAGGACATGTTTATAAATATATCAACCTCTACAAAAACATGCAAAGCACCAAGTTGTTTATATTCACTTAATGACTGACTCTTTGTCTGTTTCTGACATATAGTTAAATGAGCTTGTTGTTCGCTGATAAATCCTTTTAGGACTCAGGAGGTCAAAGTAAAGAACCAGTGTTGTGTGGCAACTCATGATCATCTGTCTTACTTCCTTGAGGAAAGAGAAGCCCTGAGTTGAGGCAATGAACAGTGGGAAAGAACTGATTAATTGGCATCATTTTTTCTGGCTTCTTTTATGTGCTTGTGTAAGCAGGCAGGCTAGACCAGTCATGCCTCCAAGAAGAGGTAAAAAATGACTGGGGATGAGTTAATGAAGCAGCCAGGGAGCTGTAATCCTGGGAGGCCATTTTGTCTCCTGGGTTTAGTAGTTCTTAGAGTAATACAGAGACCAGGCCACATGCCTAAGTGGATTGAACTAGACCAGTGACGGTGAACCTTTTAGAGCTTTCAGTAATACAAACAGCCCGCTATGGCACGTGCCATAGGTTTGTCACATGAGCCTAGACCGTGTGTTGTAGGATAGGCTTTCAGGGACGATGACTCTGAGATAGAGCATAGGAGACAGGATGCTTCAAAGGGTGTGTCCTCGGGATAAACATCTGGAGGAAAGAGGGGGAAGGAACAGGACCAACCAGAGGCACAGGCCAATTTGTGATGCAGGCCCGGTAACAGCCTCGGCAGATGCCCAAGTGGAATGCTGGAGCTAAAATGGCCCTTTAGAATTGTCTTCAGATGGGCCAAAGTGAATTGAAATTTATATTCCTGCACCAATATATCACTGGATATGGGTGACCCCAGAAGTTCAGCGAGGTAACCACATCTTGGTTACAGTGGTTCTCTGCAGCTAAGGCAAGCCCTGAAGGGGCCGAGAACAGAGGGCTACCACTACCAGTACTCCTTGCAGCTGTGAGGACAAGGATCTCATTGACGGGGATCTGGACAGGGCAGAGTAGTCACCATACTCAATCGAATTTGGGCTGTGGCTCATCTGAGTAACTGTACAAGGTAATGGGAACCCAAAACTGCAGGTCTGCTGTCACAGTCAAGTCATGTCATCTGCATTTGGTTGTATCATCTCTAAAAATAATTTTGTTTCAGCATCAAAAAGGGAAGGGCAGACGTGAAGACTTCTAGACCCGGCCCTAACCCTGCCAATAGGGGTGGGGCAAAGCTAGAGCTGAGCGTGGAGGTGAAACCAGACTAGGGCTGTGTATGGGCTATCAGAATGGCGGCTGGTATATACCACTGCCCTGGGACAAATAAATTAACCTCTCTGTTCCTCATTTTCTTCATCTTTAAAATAGGAAAGAGAATAATAACGCTTACCTTTTTATAGCTATTGTGAACATTAAATGCGTTGATATCATTCAGTTACCAAGAGGAGTGTCTGGCACAGTTTAAGAGCTACGTAACCGTCAGCTAACTGAATAAGTGAGTGAAACTCCAAAGCCTACGTTCTAGACTGCCACACCGGCAGGACTGTGATTCTTAGGATGTGCCTGGAAAGAGACAGGCAGCTCAAGTGACAGAAAGTAGCTAAGATATTAGGTAACTAATCATTCACTCATTTACTGAGTATCTCTGTGGTAGGCGGTTTTCTAGATAGTAGAAATAAAGCAATGAGCAAAACAACCAAAGTCCCACCCATTGCAGAGGTTATATTCTCTTGAGAAGACGAGCAATAAACAAAATAATTGATAAATATATGAAAATGTCAAGTAGTGCTAAGAAAAGCGAAAGAAATGAAAGCAGGGCAAGGGCTCAGGGAACCTTGGTGGTAGGGCTATGGGGAAAGGGCGAGTGTGTTGTTTTAGACAAAGAGGTGAGGAAAGTCACAAGGAGGTGACATTTGCGCAGAAACCTGAGTGAAGTGAGACGGGATTCTGGCGGTAATTAAGGAAGCAAGCCCAGGCAGACAAAATACCAAGAAAAGCAGCGAGGGTTCTTCAGAGTGGTTCCAAATTGGGTGATGGGAGGTGTCCTTCAAATCTCAGAAAGGGGCCAACAGCTGAAGGCGGCCTTCCGGCAGCACTCCAGCAGCTGGGTGAGTAAGTGCCTCACTCCAGACGGGTGATCTGGGGGGCGCATCCCCTCTCTCAGCACCTTGTGCCTGCTTCATTTGCCCCTTCTACTACAGTTGCCTTACTCTCAGAGAAACTGATCTTTGCCATCAAAAAATATATGCAGAACATTCTGAAAAATTCATCGAAGTTGTGCGAAAATACAAAGATCGAAATGTTACTTTGGGTTTAAGTAGCTAGAAAGACTATGTAAATATTGGAACACTGATTCCTGAATAACACAGGGGAAAAGAGCAAAAGCCTAAATCAGAAAGTTCTTTGGAAGGAAATAGTTGGCAGATGGGTGATTTTAAAATGCGATACCATGAATTCTTTTGCAACTTGATAACACGTCAGCCCTGCCCACACGTTCTAGAAACCACGTGAATGAAGAAGGCAGTCATTAGAGCCGGGAACTGCTTTGCAACTGTGGCAACGGTTTGTTCTTAGGCCAGGTTCAGATTTCCCAGTTTTCGAATTCCAACCAATAATAATTATTGTTACTGTGTTTGGGAGATGGTGACTGGAGATTGCGGGACAAAATATAGAATTCTCTGCCTTTTCTGGCATCTCAATCATGATTTTGGCTGTGTAGGAGCCTTTAACTACTTTAGTAAACTGAGAAGCTGGCTCCATAGCAGAGAAATAAGCTACTGTGTGACCCAGACAGGGAGCTTCCGGCTGTTGTTTGTTGACCTGAGCTGAGGGAAACAAGATGACAGATTGGACAAGCAGCACACCATGCAATTTATGCCCTTCATGGACTGTCAAACATTAATTTAATTTAATTTTAATCATTACCATCTGGTACGTATATAGCAAGTCAAGCCCAGACAGATATTTCCTCATCCTGAACTGGTGCGCAGAGCTGCGTTTTGAATGGCAGCCAGTGTGGACACCCCACAGAGGGGGCAGGAGCACCGTGGAAGGGGGGACTTGTACTGACGCCAGGCATGCAGCCGTCGGCAGCACTGAAAGTTGTAAATGGGACCAGTTATTAGTGCTAGTCCCATCGTGGGTCAGTAACCCTTCTCCAGCTCGAGTCATAGAGGCGGAAACGCCGAGTCACGTCTTTGTATTCCTGGACACTGGCAAAAGGGGACGCTGTCTGGGTGAGACAAGACACGTGACTCTGTGACTCAAGCCTCTTGGTCAGCTAAAGCGACTAGCTCATTAGGTAATTATTAAGTACTGACAATGGGGATAAGGATTGGGACCAAGTGACCTTTAAGGTTCCCTTGCCCTGAGAACCTGCAGCTCTTTGTGTGGTGCCAGACCCAGTAGGAAACATGGCCGAAATCTAAAGCAGCATCCCTACCCTAGAAGTCAGCTCAATCCCCAAAGGGATTCTCCTTTCTTCCTAGTCTCAAGATCACCTCAGGCGATGAACAGCTAGTAAGGAGCAGAACACTTGCAAATGAATTTGCAAGGGAATTGGGCGGGGGGAGTGTGTGGAGGAAAAAGCCCTTTATGTTCCCAAATTTTACTTTCTCCACTGCTAAGCAGTTCGGTGCCCACAAGGCCGGAGGGTGTCATTCAGCAAGCAGCCTGGCTTCAGGGGACAAACGCTGACCCCGTTCATTGCTCTGTGGGCAAAGATAATGTGACCTGCTAGAGGGAGGAAGGTAGCTTTTCCTCTTTCCTTTGAAAACAGAGATAGGTCTCTTTTTGTTCTGATTTTCCTGCAGTAATTATATATATATATATATATATATATATATATATATATATATATATATATATATATGCCTATAGAGATATATATATATTCTTACTGCCAAAAACCTCAGATAATACAGAAAATTAGAAATTAACAAATCGGTGATACACAGATATAGACCAGTGTTAACATCATTTTAGTTTGTGAGATATGTATATATATGTATATATGTATATACGTGTAATATAGAGATAGATAACTAAATAGATATAGTTATGTATTTATACACACATGTTTACAAAAAATGGGAGCATGTTATAGATAAAGAAGAGAAAAATCTTACTGGGTGATTTTCTTCTCCAGTCGATGTCAGCATGACCAAAAGGAATACTCAGCGGCTTCAAGAAGAGAAAGAAACAGTAGTATCACAAAATTTGCCACTTCAAATTTCAAGGCTCAGTGTTCTTTCGAGTTCAAGCTGTGTCTGTCCAACCCACCTCTTGGCAACTACCAAGGACACAGACTTGCCAGCCCTTCTGAAATATGAGGCCACCTCTATTCAGAATGTGAGTCTTGTTTCTTTCTATGAAGCGTCACATTTTTCCCTTTCAAAAGGAACAGAAAGCACTTTCATCAGAGGGCAAGGGGCACATGCAGCATGGAAAATGATTTGCAAGAGTTAAAATGAAGAAGGGTGAAGAAAGAGGAAAGCATTTTCTGCCCTTCTTCCTTAACTACAAGGAGTTTAAACCATATTTAAAATGTTTTTCTTTTCTTTAACAGGGAAGATTATTCCATACAGAACTGATTTGGGTTCATGTGTAACAATATAAAAAGACGATGTACAAGTGTATTTTGCCCTAAGTAAGCATGTAATTTCAGCTGTCTGCTGAAATCCAACCCCAAGCTCTGAAAAATGACCAGAAAGTACACACCCAGAGAGCCAGGCCATAAGAGGAACAGCGGAGGAAACTGGGCTGATTTCAGTGGCAAAGGGAGGTCTTCTATCAGTGGGAAAATGGGCTTGACTTAATCTATAGATTTCTGGAAGTTGGAAGCAGAATGAAAGGATCACATGTATTGTGAGTCACAGAGCTGACATTTGAGATTTGAGAGGGTAGAGAAGGAAAAGGAGTGTAGGAAACTAATATTTATTGAGCACCTACTATATATTAGAAGTTGTGCTAAATTCCTTATATTAGCTTTTTCTTCAAAGTAGTCTTAAAAGATAGCTAAGATACTGCTATTAGTGCATTTTATACAGACTAGTGGATTTAATTTTGACACATTCATACATGCATATAGCATGCTTCCATCATTACCTCCTTATCTTCCTCCCCACAATCCCCTTCCTCTTCTCTAATAGTCTCCCTTCTACTTTCATGTCATTTCTTTCTCTCCATTTTCCCCTCAGATTCCTCATATGAGAGAAAACATGTGGTACTTGACTTTCTGAGTCTGACTTCTTTCATTTAACATGGTTCCATTAATTTTCCTGCAAATGGCATAATTTCATTCTTTATGGCAGTATACTATTCCGTCATGTATGTATACACCATTTGTATACATTTGTTCATTTATCTGTTGTTGAGTACTAGACTGTTATAGCCATGGAAAATAACGCACACAGAGGCCAAGTATCTTGCCTAAGTTTGCACACCCATTCGGTGGCAGAACCAGGTTTAAACACAGACCTGCTTGGCTCCTATGTGGCTCTGTTTCCCTTGTATTACACATTCTGAAGAATTAAATGAATGGCCTTTGTGAGCTAATACGTTCCCGGGTACCTAGGCATAGTCAAGCAAAGACTAGATGGTGTTATTAAGTGGATTTGTGCATTGACACAGAGCTACAACACCAGGGTTCTAAGAATCCTCCCATCTGTATGTTCAAACAAGGTCTCTATCTAAAACCCGTCACTCTTACTTGTCTCATAGGACACCTACTGTGTTCCTCATTAAAATTACTTTTCTGGCTAAGGTATCATCCTTAGAAAAAAAGAACTGAAGTTATATTCTCACAAACGTTTTCTTGAAGAACCATAACCGGCAGATACTGCTGGTGCCCTACTCGTACCCTGTCAGCAATCGCCATTCCCACACACGCCAGTGGGTCTGGCCACAAGTGCCCATAATGGTCTACCCACAGCTTTCACTTGTTTCCCCAGAGCAGGCTACCAGGGCCAGAAAGTTAACATCCAAATAGTCCAGTTTCCCTGTTCTTGTTTTGGAGAACTGAGGCGAGTCTCACTCATCTCCCAGAGTTCCCCAGCAGGAATAGATCCTACTTTCCCCCTGGGGTAACCTACTCTTTAACACACCCTTTACTGCCCCTGCTGTCTCATTTTCCCTCATCTCTACTGGTGCTCTCAAGTCCTCATCTTGGGTTCTACTATTTTTGAGGGAAGCCACAGTAAAACACCAACATATCATAGAGAGTCTCAAATTTGGCATTATGACATTTGGGGCTGGAGAATTTTCAGTACTTTCTTATGCACGTAGGTTGTTCACCAGCATCTGTGGCCTCTACCAGCTAGATACCAGTAATACCCTTTCCACAGATGCAACAACCAGATATCGCCAAATATACTGTGGGGGGGGGCGCAAAGTAAACCCCAGCGGAGAAGCACTGCTTGTCTGAGGTGCCGTGGGAAGTGTGCGTGTAGGGGCAGGATCTGGCGAGGCAGACCTGTAGCGGTGGGTTGTGGGGTGGGTGGGATTATCAGCGAGCTCGAGTTTAGTGGAGGGCACAGGTGGGGTGTGGAGGAGAGTGTGTGTGTTTGAGAAGAGGAAAATGATGAACCAACTCTCATTTTTGTAACTGTGCCTGGTGCCAGGCAGTCTCTTGCCCAAAATGGAGGAACAGCTCAGAACTAGACTCTGTAGCTCCTACAGTTCCTTTTAGAAAAATGACAAGTATGCAGAGACCATTTTGCTGTTTGTGTGACATCAGTTTTCAGGTGAGTTCAGTTTGGATGACAGGACCTTAAGCAGCTATTTCACAGCCTGTCAGTTTCGGGGTTGCTAGGGATGTTTTGACTTTTAGGTACTTGTGTGGAGCTATTAAAAACTCAATATGCGGTTCCAATATGAGGAATGCTGTCAGTCAGAGTAGTGGGTCAGCTAAAAGTTGAAAATGTCTTCTCAGCCAGAGATTTGGGCCTGATTTTGGCTGGTATATATGTGCAAATGAGATTCCTGAAAAGAGTGACAGATGCTCAGGGATGGTAAAGGAGCTTCTTAGCTAGATGAAAAGGGAATTTGCAGATGTTTGAGATTGCTCCTTAATTTCTCTATTCCCTGTAATAGAAATAGCAAAGAGGAATAAATATAGGTTACTACTTATGATGAAGTATTTGTTATTAATTAGATTCCCGGTAAAAGGGATGTGATTGTAGCTGCTCACTGCCTCTGAATGCTGATTCCTCCCAATGTCAAGTACTGTAGCAGGCTGCTATGGGATGCTGTACATGCCCTGTCCGAATCCCCTTGGATGGCTTCCACCAGTTTGCTGTGCTCACCACCCAGAGTCAGTGCACATTCCTGCTATTGAATAGCACCTGTGATTTTCCTTGGCCGCTTGCACTTGGTCTAAGAGTCGCCTTACCTCTACATAGACCCTGGGCATTTGTATCACCCAGGGGAGGCCCACAGCCAATGGATAGAAATAGGAAAGCTCAGTTCCCTTGCTTCATGTTGAAATGAACTCTAAGTATAATTTACATGCCAAAGCTTCACCTTGGAAGCAGGACAAAGCTGAGACTTACAGTAAAATTGGAAACTTGCCTCTTGGTTTCCTTTCGTTCTGCAGCTTGCTTTCTGCCACGCTTTTTTGGTATCTCACGGGAGCGCTTCCCCAGTAAACCATTTGCACGGAATCCTCATGGCCATGTTTGTTCCCAAAGAATCTGACCCAACACATAAGCATTCTGAGGTCTACCTATATTGGAATTGAAGGGGAGGTGAATTCTATCACTCACATGGAATGTTCCAGAATCTTACTACCTCCCACAGCATAGAGGCAGTCATCAGGTGTTCCATGCTGTAACAGATGATGGTCTTAGACGTGTGGAGGTGTGCTGGAAGCCTGTTCAGCCAAGGGGAGGAAGAAAAGCTGGCTCAGATCTTGGACACCTGAACCTGGGCCTCTGTGCTTCGCGTCTGCACATTAAGATCTGCATCCGACGCTCACTGTGACTTGAGAGGATCCCCACAATTTTATTGCAAAATGGATTAGTGATACAGCATCAACTTTCCACTTCTTTCTACTTGTCTGGCTTCCTCGTGCACCGTCTAATTTAATCATAGCCCCATTCTACAGGCCAGGAAGCCTAGGCGCAAAGGGGTTATGCCGCCTGCATCAGGCTGTGTTCGTGGTAAGTGCAAAGCTGGGATCTGGGCCCACTTGGTCTGCCAGAGTGCGGCTCTCACGCTGGTTCTCTTTGCCCTACCACAGTGAAGGACAGATTTGTCAGCATTCACACAAGGCAGAAAATGTGCTCATCTGGGAAATTTTATACAGACATTTTTCTTTTCCAAGAAGAATAAGTAAATGTATTGGAAATTGAAATATATTAAATAAGCCTGACATGCTGTGATACAGATAATATTTTACACAGTGAAGTTTTCTCTAAGCTTAGTATTTCCTTGTTACAAGGTCAGTATGATGATTAATGGCTTAGGCACAAGGTAGAAAACGATCCTTTCTTTGCAGTCGTTGGGAGAGAATTTCATCTGCTATAGTTTCTCTTATATTTGGGTACTTGCTAGGGTTGTTATTAGGTTTGAATTTGTGTTCTTCCTCCTCTCTACCCCAGCCTCTTTTTTTTGCTTTTTCCTTAGATTCAAGGCCAGTAAGGCTGCGAACTACGCTTATTTTGTCCGACTCCCTCCAGGAATAAAAAACGTGGTTATTCTTGAATTCTAGCAGTTTCTGCAAACCTCAAGTGCAATATTAGAGCAGTTTTGAATGACAACATTACATGAAAAAAAAGACAATATATCCTGTATTTTGATACAGAATATGTGTTCATATTTTAGCTTACACTGTGAAGGGAGACTACAGGCTTCTTTCTTGAAAATTTAAGATGTCAGTTTTCAGCAACAGAGAAAATAAAATTTGAAAGTAGCTGCAAAAGAATTGATTTTTACTTTCATTTAGGACCAAGTCCAAAGTTCAGAGCAAAGCTCCTTCTCTAGGGTTCAAATCTAATTTCTCTTAAATAGAATATGCTTTCTTGTTTAAGAGAAAACATGCGAAAATATTTTAATTGTGAAACAGCCCCGGGTAAATGCTACCGAGGAAAATAAAATGTTAAGTATGGCACCACAATGTTGGAAGAGTTTCTCTGAGAACATCTCGTCCTGGCCCATCTTCCAATGAGGAGCACATAATTCAGGCCCATCTTCCAAACAGGAACATCAATTATGGGTGTTCAATTTTGATAGGATTCACACACCTACATTTTTCACCTTTCGTGCCCGTTCACAGGACACTAATACCTAACAAAGCACCTTGCAATTCAGTATTTCATAGAGTTTCCTAAAATGAATGACTATATCAAGAAGTGAAAAATACGAAGAGATGAATAGAAAATTTATGATTATGCTTCTTACTGGGGTGGTTGCTTCTCGCTGGGGTGGTTAATTAATAAAATTGAAACACATTACACCCAAGGTTTTTCAAAGAGTTTTTGAATGAGTAGGACTGCATAAGCATTTGCGGATAAGCTTCATTCCTGCTTTGTCTGTTACTAATTTCTGGGTGTATGTTATGGATTCTTTAAATCACTTTAAACTCTTTCTGGAACAAGGCTGTTTATAAATAGATGGTAAATAAACTTCTAAAATGCAGATTAAAAAATCTCACAATTTACTTTGAAGAAAAGGGAAGATAACTTTAAGGAAGCAGTAAGAGAGAAAAAGTGATTAGAATAGAGGTGGGTCGGAGGGAGGTTAAATTCTAGAAGCCAAGAGAGAAGGAACAAAATATAACATTTTATATAACAAATGTTCCCAGAAATAGCGACATTATAGGTGTGCATTGTTTTCCTTGAACTTTGGAAAGCTGGAGTTTTAAGTTTTTCAATGTTTTTGTGAACTCTATTCATTTCACATTCCATAGTGTGGATTTTTGTCCTCCTCAATGAATAAGGTGACTATGTAATATAGATTCAAAAACAAGGCTACGTTTGTAAGAGAAAAGGCTGCTATTAATTACACCAGGACAGCAGGGCTGCTCTGGGCAAATTGGTGATAATGGTTCATATTAACTTTTTAAGTATCGGTTGATGATTTAAGGAACTAAAACAACAAGGGACTAGGAATGGAGAAAAATACTATGGCTCTAAAGAAGTAAAGGAGATTTAAGTAAAATGAAATTTAAATCAAATAAAAATTTAAAAGGAGCCAGGGCATGGTGGCACACTTCTGCAAAACCAGTGTTCTGGAGGCTGAGGCAGGAGGATTACTGGAAGTTTGAGTCGAGGTCAACCTATGGTACAAAGTGAGTTCAAGGCCAGCCTTAATTAGCAGACTCTATCTGAAAAAAAAATAAATTATTAACATATATAGCACCATTAATGCCTGTAAACAGTCTAACCTCAACTTGGAAGTATGGTTTTAAAAAAA
>PVJO010015247.1:0-45566 GCA_004026905.1 Hystrix cristata | reverse complement strand
AACATCACTGATAGACTGGATCAAGTAGAAGACAGACTCCAGGATCTGAAGAAAAGATTGGTGAATTATTTAACTCAGCAGTAAAAAATTACATTTTAAACGAAATATCCAGGAAGTCTGGGACATGGTCAAAAGACAAAATTATGAAATTTATGGCATAGAAGAGCTCCTGAAGTATAAATTAAAGACATTAAAAAAGGAAAAAACTATTCAATGAAATACTAGCAAAAGAAATCCCAGAACTTGGGAAATATATGGCCATCCAAGTAGAGGAAGATTTAGAACCCTAAACTGGCATAGCCAGAAAAAAAATTCGCATGTCATATTATAGTTAAAATGCCAAAAATACAGAACAAAGAAATAATATTGAAACCCTAATGAGGAAAACACCAAATCAGTTAGACAAACCATCACAATAAATGCAAATTTTTCTAATAAATCTATACAGGCCAAGAGGGCATAGAATGATGTGCTTCAGTTGGAAAAGAATAATAGCTAACCTAGATTACTATCTGCAGCAAAGTTATTTTTTGGAATTGAAGGAGAAATAAAGTCCTTCCAAGATAAACAGAAACTAAAGAAACTCATGACCATTAGGTCAGCATTAGAAGACATACTTGAAAAAAATCCTACACAGAGAAAAGTGAAAGGACACAAGCAAATGAGAGTTAGAGTCCTACACACTGAAAAGTAAAAGGACTCAAGCAAATGAGAGTTAGAGTCCTACACACAGAAAAGTAAGAGTATATAAACAAGAAAGAATTAGGAAAAACTTCAATGCTAGAAAAACAGCAAAATTCTGGGAATAAGGACATGGCTTTCTATAACAGTTCTGAATGTACATGGCCTTAATTCTCCACTTAAAAGACCAAATTGACAGACTGCATTAACACATCTCACCAGCAAAGACATACAAAGACAAAGTGAAAAGATGAAAAATGATACTCCATGCAGTTTTCCCAGAATGCTTTGTTAAAGAGCCTATCTTTTCTCCAGCATATGTTTTTAACCCCTTTGTCAAAGATCACATGGTTGGATGTGCCTGGGGTTGTTTCTGCATTCTCTATTCTGTTCCACTGATCGATAGATGCAAGAAAAACATTTGACAAAATCCAATACCCATTCATGATTTTTAAAAAACCTATAGAAAATTGGAGCAGAAGATCTTTATCCCTATCTGATAAAAGATATCTTTTGACAAACCAACAGCCAATATCATATGAAATGGACAAAAACTGCAAGTTTTCATTCTAAAATCAGGAATAACACAAGGATGCCTACTATTACCACTTCTGTTCAATATAGTTGTGGAAACATTAGCTATAGCACTTACACAAGAGAAAGAAATGAAAGTAATATGAATAGGAAAGGAAAAAGTTAAATTATCACCATTTGCTGATGACATGATACTCTAAATAGAAGACTATAAAAAAACCCCACCAAAAGACTCCTAGAACTAATAACCAAATCCATTGATGTAGCAGGATATAAACTAGATGCTCAAAAATCAATAGCATTCCTGTACACCAATAACAAACTCACTGAGAGAGAAATTAGGGGAACAGTGCCTACACAATATCATCAAGAAAAAATGAAATATGTAGCAATCGTTCTTTTTTTCTTTAACCAAGAACATGTATTGGTACATTGTACATATAATGATCACATTCATCAGATTTATTTTGTACCTGTACATGATGCAACTTGGTTCTACCCCCTCTTCTCCACCCCTCCCCTCTGTTCCTCCATCCCTATTTACAGCAGGTTTATTTGCATTTCTCCATGATTTCCCTTTTCCCTTTCTTTCCTTTTTTCCCTTCCTGCTTTTCCCCCTTCTCTCTTTCTAGTGCTCCTCTCCTTTGTATATTATCTTCTTTTATATAATATCTACTACACCTCTTTGTCCTTATTTACAGTTATGGTTTCTCATATCAGAGAAACAATTTGATGTGTACTCATGAGTGTCTGATTTATTTCACTTAATAGTATAGTCTCAAGGAACATCCATTTACATACAAATGATGCTGATTTATCCTTTTTTATGGTGGTGTAGTACTCCATTGTGTAGAAAAACTACATTTTCTTTAGCCATTCATTGGTTGTTGGGCATTTAAGTTGTTTCCAAGACTTCGCTATTAAAAATTGTGTTGCTATAAACATGGTTGTGCATATATCCCTGTGGTATGACGATTTTAATTCTTCTGGGAAGATATCCAGTAGAGGAATAGCTGGATCAAATGGAACCTCTAGTTGTAGTTTTTTGAGGAATCTCCATAATGATTTCCACAGTGGCTGGACCAGTTGTAGCAATCATTTTTTTTTTTTGGTGTAGCAATCATTCTAATAAAGGAAGTAAAATATCTTTACATTGAAAACTATAGTACTCTGAAAAAGGAGATCAAATAGGATATCAGAAAATGGAAAGATGTCTCTTGTTCTTGGATAGGCAGAACCAATATAGTGAAAATGGCCATACTTCCAAAACTGTTATACAAACTTAACACAGTCCTGATCAAAATACCAATAGCGTACCTCACAGAATCAGAGGAGACCAAAAATAGCAAAAGCAATTCTGGGCAACAAAGGCAAGGCAGGCTGCATCACAATCCCTGACTTGACATTATACTACAAAGCTACCATGATTAAAAAAAAAAAAAAAAAAAAAAAAAAAAAAAAAAAAAAAAAAAAAAAAAAAAAACCCAGACCTGAGGATCAATGGAAAAAAATAGAAGATTTAGAGATGACTTCCAGGAAGATGGTGGAGCAGTGAGCAGCAGAGAAAAAGCCTTTCTGAGATTTGTTGTCCAGACACTGGAATATAGAAATTTAGGTAAGAGAAGAAGGAGGGAAATGTGTTCCCAGGAGTCAGCAGGGATATGAAGCAAGAGTTAAAGCCTACAGGGAAGGCAAAAGGAGAGATCAGCATAGAAGAAGGCAGTGATGGACAGACAGCACTTTCTCCCAAGGGCCCTGCTCACATCCCAGCTCACAGTCCTAGCTCGTGGCCCCAGCTTTCGGCACGGGTGACACAGCTTGAGGCTGCAGATGCACAGTGACTACTGGTGACCCCAGAGGCCTCTATGGAAAGACACACAAGTGGAGTGGAGTGGTGGACACAGCAGACTGCAGTGACTGGTGAGTTATCTGGAATCAGATGTCCCCCAGGAGAGGGCAACCTGCCAATTGCCATATTGGAAAGGGGCCCAGCCCAGAGCACAGAAAAGCTGGTAGTGGATTTTGATGTCAGGGCAAGGTGGGGCAAGGCAGAGCAGAGTTCAAATTCAAGTCGGCAGGAGGGAAAGGAGCCAACTTCAAAACACCAGAGAACTGAATCCAAGCCAGTGGGAGGCACACAGTGTGTCTCTAGCTGAACAACTTGGGTTCCAACCCCACAGTCAGTGACCAGGTTGAACTTTAGTGGAATTGGTGAAGGACTGCTATTGAACGCAGCTCAGAACACCCATACCCTGCCATTAATCAACAAGGACCTGGACTTGCCTACTCTGTCTACCAGTGATAGCAGAGACATGCCTGGGAATGGACATTTCCCCCCTCCCTGTTATTGTTGCCTGCTTCTTTTTTATTTCCTCTTCTTTTTTCTTTCTTTCTTTTTTTTTTGCTTTTTCCCCCTCCTCTTGTTTTTTTTTTGTTTTTATATGAAAGTGAAATTCTAATTTTTTGTTGTTACTGTTTTGTTCTGTCCTTGCTTTTATTTCTTCCTTCTCTCTTGTATTTTTTACTAGTTCCCCAAAGTTTGCATAATCTTCCCTTGTCCTACAACTGCACTTCTCTCCTCTTTCTCCTTTTCTATGTCTCTACCTTTTTCTCCAATCCCTTTCAAATTTTCTCCCCTGAAGGTAAAATCACCACACTGGGGGGGATACTTCTTGTATACAAGTTTCTGGTTTAATTTGGATATTGTTATATAACCACAAATCTAGTTCATATGGCAGATTGATAGTTCAATGGCAGATAGATAGTTACCATAGTTTGCCATTTTCTAGGCTATGTTTGCTGCTATTGTTGTAGCTGATTGTATGACTTTAGCTAAGGTGACAGAATTGTTCTAATCAGTTCTTCCTTGTATATTAAGACTAAGATTGCCTCAGGGTCATAAACAATGCTATAGGCCAGGGTCAAAGAACCAGGGGCTGGCCAAATAGACAGCAATTTCTCAGTCCCAATAAACTGAAGAGGTAGGATTTTGCAACAGACTCAAAACCCAAAAACCAGTTACACCTAGAAGACATCTCTGTGAAGTAGTTATTTCCAAAGTGTCCCCAATACCAACAATAAAGCTACCTGCCATAGGCAATTCATAAGCATCAACCTAGGAATTAAACTTAAAAAAGGAAAAAATAGAAAATAAGAAGACATCAAATAAGATGCAACCCCAGACCTCCAGCTCACCAAAAGCAAACCCAGGGGGTAATGAGGTGGAACAATCTGAAAGCCTCCATCCAGACTCTTGGAAGCAGTAACAGTAGAAGTAACAAAGCAGATAAATGAGGCTCTAGAAAACATCAAAACAAAAATCATTTCCAGAATGAAAGACATGATTAGTGACTCTACAGCAGATACAGATTAAAAAAAAAAAAATAGAGGATCTTAGGAAAATGTGGAAACCATAAAAGCCAGACACAGGAAAAAAATGGAATCCATGAAACAGTCAAATAGATGTCCAAGAGATTAAAAATTCCATTGGAAGTATAGGCAGTAGAATGAAACAATGCAAAGACAGAATTTCAGATATAGAAGACAAGATTTTGCTTAATGATCATGAAAAGAAAGAGTTCTTCAAAATGGTAATGGACCATAAAAATCAATCCAAAAACTGCTAGATGATACAAAGAAGAATAACATAAGATTGATTGGAGTTAATGAAAAAGCAGGAGATAGCACAAATCACATAAGAAACCTGTTCACAGAAATAATGGCAGAAAACTTCCCAAGTATGGAAAAAGAACTGGACATACAGATAAAGTGAGGCATACAGAATTCCAATTAGCCATGATCAACAAAAATCTACCCCAAGGTATATAATAGTCAAGTTTCCAGAAATTCAACACAAGAACAGAATGTTGAAAGCTGTTAGAGAAAAGAAACAAATAACCTATAAAAGAAAATCCATCAGAATCACAGCAGACTTCTCAACACTAACCTGCAAGTTAAGGAGAGCTTGGAGTGAAGTATTTCAAGCCCTAAAAGAAAACAACCTTCAGGCCAGATTGATGTACCCTGCAAAACTGTCTTTCGAAATTGATGGAGAAATAAGATACTTCCATGACAAAGAACACCTGAAGAGATTCACAACCACCAAACCAGCACTCCAAAATATTCTGAAGGACATTCTAGAAAGAGAAAATGAGGACTACAACTCCAGGAACTGCAAAAGAATGAATCTATCAACCAGGGAAAGTAATTAAACAGAAGGGGAAAATAGGGAACCAGCAACAGGAAAATAACATGACAAGGATAGGCCAAAATATATCAGTTATAACCATCAATGCAAATGGTCTCAATTCACCCATCAAAAGAAGTAAACTGGCAGAATGGATCAAGAAGCAAGAACCAACAATATTCTGCATATAAGAAACACACTTAATTCAAAAAAAAATTCATAGACTGAAAGTCAGAGGATGGAAAACAATACCTCACGTGACGGAACCCAGAAAAAAGCAGGGGTAGCTATTCTATTTGCAGACAGAGTGGATTTCAAGCCAAGACTGACTAAGAGAGACAAAATGGTCACTAAATCCTTGTAAGGGGAACAATCCAAGAAGAAGAGATGACAATCATAAATATATATGCACCAAATACCAGCGCGCCTAATTACATACAACAAATATTGACAGACATGAAAAACCAAATAAGCACCAATACGTTGTAATGAGGGACTTCAATATCCCACTGTCACAAATAGACAGATCAACTAGACAAAAAGTCAACAGGGAAAAATCAGAACTAAACCAAACTTTTGAACAAATGGACTTACTAGATGTATACAGCGTATTCCACTCCACAACTCAGAATATACATTCTTCTCAGCTGCACATGGGACTTTCTCCACACTAGACCACATGCTAGCTCATGGAACATGCTTAAATAAATGCAAAGGAACTGAAATTATCCCATGCATATTATCAGACCATAGTGCCTTGAGATTGGAAATAAATGGCAAAAGGAACTATGAAAACTTCATAAACTAATGGAAATTAAATAGCACCCTTCTGAACAATCAATGGGTCACAGATGAAATTAAAGAAGAAATTAGACAGTTTCTACAATTGAATGACAATGCCAATACAACTTACCAAAATTTATGAGATGCAATGAAAGCAGTCCCATGAGGGAAATTTATAGCACTGAACTCCCATATTAGAAAAACAGAGCGACCTCAAATCAACAACCCAATGTTGAACCTCAAGCTTCTAGAATAAGAAGAGCACGTGAAGCCTAAAGCTTGTACAAGGGAGAACATTATAAAGATGAGAGCCAAAATTAACACAATTGAAACTAAGAAAACAATACGAAGAATTGATGAATCAAAGAGTTTGTTGTTTGAAAAATTAAATAAAATTGACAAACCTGTAGCCAACCTTATTAAAAAAAAGGAAAGAAAAGATTCAAATCCATGCAATTAGGAATGAAAAGTGTAAAGTTACAACAGATCCTGCAGAAATCCAGAAGATCATCAATACCTACTTCAAGAACCTTTATTCTAGTAAGATCAAAAACACAGAAGAAATAGATTTCTAGATACATATGAATTACCAAAACTGCATCAAGAAGATATAAAACCTCTAAATAATCCAATGTAAGTTAGTGAAATTGAAGAGGTAATTAAAAACCTAGAAACAAAGAAAAGCCCAGATCCTGATGGATTCACTGCTGAATTCTACAAGAAATTTAAAGAAGACCTAATGCCACTACTTCTCAAACTCTTTAATGAAATTGAAAGGGAAGCAATACTCTCAAACTCATTCCTCGAAGCAAGCATTACCCTGATACCAAAATTTAACCAAACTACCAAAGTCTAATTTTTTTTTATTTTAAATGCATTCCTTTTCTCATCTTAAGCCTCACCCAAATCTTTTTTTTTAATTTTTAAAATTTTATTAGTACAAGTGTGTAGTTTACAACCATCTTGGGGAGTGGTTACATGTAAATACCACAGCTTATTTCTTTTCTTTTTATTCCCTTCTCCCTTCCCTTCCTCGCACTCCCTCCTCCTCCAATTCTCTTATCCCATTTTCATTCTTATTGATATTATTAATCTTAGCTCATATTATGACATATAATGTTTACATTAATTGAGGTTATTAGATTCCTATATGTGGCATATCTTTATTCTACTTATTTCCTGTTCTTCTTCTCACTTGGACCCCTTCCCATTGGCAAGAGATCCATCCCCTTGTTCCTTTCTATCAATCCTTTATTATTCTCTTTGGTTGTACTTTTTTCACTCAAATGAGAGATAATATATGGTATTTAAGCTTGTGTGTCTGGTTTATTTCACTCAACATTATATTTTTCAGGTGCATCCATTTTCCTAGAAATGTCTGAAATCTGTCACTTTTTATAGCCATGTAATATTCCATTATATATAGATACATTTTCTTTCTTTTTTTTTTTTTCCTGATGCTGGGGATCGAACTTCAGGGCCTTGTGCTTGCAAGGCAAGCACTCTAACTGCTGAGCTAAATCCCCAGCATAGATACATTTTCTTTATGCAGTGTTTTTAGGATTTAGCTACTACCAGTTGTGCTGCTATAAACATTGCTATGCATATATCACATTAGTATGATGCCTTAAACCTTTAGAGGGAAGATACCTAGCAAGGGAATCACTGGGTCATGTGGGCTTTCTAATTTCAGTTCTTTGAGAAATCTCCATACTGATTTTCATAATCATTGTATTAGTTTATATTTCTACCAACAATAAAGGAGGATTCCTTTGAACTAAAGCCTCACCAGCATTTGTTATTATTTGATTTCTTAATGATTTCCATTCTTTCTGGAATAAGATGAAATCTCAGCATTGTTTTAATTTGCAATTATCTAATGGCTAGATATGTTGTGAATAAAACCCCAACACATAGGAAATACTACTGCGATGGACTGATATGGTCAGTTTGAGCAGGAACACCCAGCTGGACTGAGCTGGTGTGGTTCTGGGCATAGAAGATCCACCTGAGGATTGTTGCCAATACAATATAAAGACAACAGGAGCAGACTATAGTTACTAGATGTTTTCCAGGAGAAGCTCTGTTGCAGCTGGTCCCTCCAAAGGGGATTTGCTGTTCTTGTCACAGAAGGAGCTTGAGGCCTTGCTGTTGTCAAGGATGGCTGCTCTTGCTTCAGGGGAGCTCTGGTCGTCACCTCTGCTGTGAGCATTGTATTCTGGTTCCAGTAAAGATTTCTTCAGCCATTTAATGAAGACATGGATGTACATAGGACAGTGCCGTGGGCTCATAGCCCTTGATTGGATCTTTTGGGTCTCCAGTGCATAGATAAACATTCAGCACTCTTCCTGTGTTTGGCTTATGGGTGAATGCTGTAACTTGTAAATGTCCTCTATTAAATCTCTTCTCTTGCAAACCATTGGCTCTAGAAAGGTAACTAGTACAATTACAAAGAAACAACAGCTGGGATCATATCAAATTAAAAAGCTTTTGCACAACAAAAGAAACCACCAACCGAGTGAAAAGACAACACACAGATGGGAAAAAAGTTTTACGAGCCAGTTGTCAGACAAAGGACTACAACTCGAATATATAAAGAACTTTAAAAAAAAAAAATCAGACCCTCCAAATTTAAAGATCCACACAAAAATTGGCATCTGAAATGAATAGACACTTCTCGAATGAAGTACAAACTACAAATAAATATATGAAAAATGTTTACCATTACTCATCGTTCAAGAAATGTAAATTAAAGCAGCAATGAGATTCTATACCACACCAGAAAGAATGGCTATCATCAAGAAATCAACCAGTAACAAATGCTGGCAAAGCTGTAGCAGAAAAGGGAACCCTTCTCCAATGGTGGTGGTAGAATAAATTCATACAACCATTATGGAAATCAGTGTAGAGATTCCTCAAAAAAACTAAAACTAGAGGTTCCATTTTACCTAGTTATTCCCCTTCTAGGTATCTTCCTGAAAAAGAAATATCAAGCTATGGTGATATATGCATACCCATGTTTATAAGAGCACAATTTATAGTAACTAAATCTTGGAAAATAGCCCACATGATCATCAACAGAAGAATAGATAAAGAAAATATGGTATTTATATACAGTAAAATACTAGTTGGCCATAAAGGATAAACTTCAGTCATTTTTAGGTAAATGGATGCACCTCAAAACCATAGTTTTAAGTGAAATAAATCAGACACACAAGTTTAAGTACTGCATTATTTCTCTTGTGTGAGAAACTCAAAGGGTAAATAAGGAACAAAATGGAGGAAAGATATTGGGATGTAGGAAAAACATATTCAAATGAGAAGAGGGACAAGGGAGGAGAGAGAGGGAAGGAAAGGAACGGAAAAGAAAAAGTTAGAGAATGGAAGGAAAAGTGGAAACACGGCTTTTGTAAATGGGGAGGGGAAGAAGGGTTGAGGGAGGAGAGGGAATAGGGAAAAAATGAAGAATTAAGACATATTATGTACGGGTACAAATTCCCTATGATGAATGAAATCATTAAATATGGTAAATATTTACTAACACAAAAATGTGTGAAAAAATGTTAAACATCTTTAGCCATTAGGGAAATAAAAATCAAATGTAGATTGAAAGTCCATCTCAACCCAGTCAGAATGGCTATCATGAAGATGGAACTGGACATCATCATGTTGAGCAAGGTAAGTCAGACTCTGAAAGACAAATATTACATTGTCTTATGTAATAGGTGCAATCTTAAAAGGATGAAATGAAAGTGGAGGGAGCACTTTATGCGACAAGAGGAAGAGAATAAGGGGGAAGGCTGTAAGGGAGGGTAATGGGGAGAAAGGATATGAAAAAAGTCAAGCATTGTATGTTTTCCTAATATATGAAATCTACATAAAAGTGATATCATGAAAGTAGAAGGGAGACTATTATTAGACAAGAGGGAGGGAACAAAGGACAGTAGTAGAGGAGTTAGACATGATCAAAATATATACGTGCATGAAAACACCATGTTGAAAACCAGTATTTCATAAAATTAATAGGCACTAACAAAAATACACTTTAAAAAGTAAAAAAGAAAGGAAAAATAAAGAATATAGAACTTAGCAACACACTATCTCAAAATTTAAAAAGACTGGAGATGAAGCTTAGTGCAAAGGTACTATGTTTAATCCTCAGTACTGTATTTTAAAAGGGGATACAAAAATAAATAAACAAGTATTGGCAAGAATGTGAGAGAAAAGGACCCCTTCTACACTTTTGGTAGGAATTGACAAGGATGTAAATTAGTACAGCCACATGGAAATCACTGTGGGGGGTTCTTCAAAACCTAACAACTACCATTTGACCACTCCTTGCCAGTCCCTCGGATTATCACATAAACCACCTGAAGGCAAAGAGCTGGTAATTTTAGTCACTATTGTATGCTTAACAGCTAAAATGATGCACAAAATGTTCTTTGTAATTACTGAATTAAAGAGTGAATCAAGCTAATTATAGCCTTTAGTGGTCATTGGTGCTTGTTTTGTTTTAATGTCACACACTGATTCCTAGACTAAGTATTCAACAATTGCTAGTCAAGTGACTCACATGAAATGGGCAGTCAGTAATTGTTTCAAAATTTTAAAAATTAAAACCTTAATCCTACTTCATGGCCTCAATGAAGACACTATAAAGAGAAGGTTAGAAAGTATTATAAAGTAATCTGGCTTCAGGAAGTTCCTTGCCAGACAGATTCCTTTCCACAAACCTTTCAGTTTCCTGGAGGAAGAAAATAACACTTCCTATAATTCAAAGAAGAGAAAGGAAAAGATAGCTGCAACCACTGGATAACACAATGACTAGTTTAGTGTTTAGAATATGACAATATACTAAACGATAGACACCCTTGACTAAACTCAGAGGAAAAGTGAGGTGTTACATAATGGATAACATAAATAAGCATATCCCCTTTGAGAAAAGGACAACATAAGCCCTCTCCTTTCAGGGCAGATGGATCAGAGAATATAATATTTGGGGCCTGATGAGTACTAGTGGGGGAAGCCCAGCGAGCTCAGGGAAAGCCAGGCATGAAGGTAAGCCTGCGAAAACAGCCCAGAAAGGGTGGGTGTAGAGGCCAGAGAAGCGAGGGCCACAGCACAGCAGAGGACCAGTAAATCATTCAAAATATAGAATAAAAGAGAGAAAAAATGAGAGCAGAAAAGAGAATGCTAACAATTCGAGTGATTGCAGGAAATAGGGAGAATGAGCACACGTCTCTCAGTATGCACAGAAGCAAATTTCACTTACATAACTGAGCACTGAGTAAACACTGAGCCACTTCATATAAAAGATGTGGGGAGAGGAAGAGGAAAGCAAGTAATGAAGGCAGCAGGACAAATGCGAAGGCAGCTGTCTGCATCTAGGAAGCAAAGCTAACACTGTCATGTCACTGAGCTTTAATTTGGCTACTTAGTAAATTCAGTTCACATTTTGTTTTTAAGGCAAATTTCAATAGTAAATCTCTTTCCAAAATTCTAAAAGATCATTCATTTATATTTTTCTAATTATGAATTTTTTCATTATCAGATTTGGGACTGATGCCCAGTAATCCCATACACAATGAAGGATGTACCCTTCCCAGCAGCTAGGAAATAGGGCTGTTACCTGGCAAAATCCCTGGGCCAGTGAGCTTTGAAGAATGTGTGATCAAGATTGTATTTGAATACTTCTTCACCATATAAACAGAATAAAATGGTACATGAATGTTTCTTTTGTACCCTAAGCTCATGCAATTAAGTTTGGTCTTACTTCACAGCATAAATATGGCTGAAACTCAGTACTAAAATTTACAGATGGTCAATAGAACTGTTAAGAATTAAAAATTAAAACCAATGTTAAAGCCTATTAGAAACTATTTTTAAATGAAGACTTGCAGAAAACATACCCTAGGTAAGTTATTAAAGTTCTAAACTGCAATAATTCTTTGCATAGAAGTTAAAATGTTAATGAAATGTCTTTACCAGGGGCAAGGAACAGGAAAGGATTAAACAAACTACTGTTGTGTGACTCCGACTTAAGGGAAAAATATCCATGATGAACCTATTATCTCTTTTTCCAGGCAAGATATTTATTGAATCCACTTTTTAAACCACCCAAAACTGCAAAATGCAATTCATTCTTTAAATAATTGGAAATCAGTATTGTGAATGGATTTTGATTGCTAGAAAAGAGTTAGCTTTTCTTATTAGCAAAGTGCAACCGAAAATAAAGAAGGAAGACAAATTAAAATATAGACTTGCTAATGGAACCTGGAAAAATAAATGAGGTTTTCTTAATTTCTTAGCATCTGTAGAAAGAGTGTTTATGTCACAATGAAAATGACAGCTCTGTCACAGCTCAGAAAAGTAAGTACTGAGTATATAGGAATCAGTATTGAATTAGGTCAGATTATTTTCCTCTAGCAACTTTCTCAAAAAGACTTTAAAAAATAAAAACAATATTAAACCATTTCTTTATGTTTATTCTTCCTCATATTTATTAGATCTTATATATACAAGAAACTTGTAGGTTCACTTATTTGAGGCAAGTGGACTTTCAAGGAACAAAATTTGGTGGAAAGAGTTGAGTCTTAAATGTGGAGCTAGACCAAAAGAAAGGGCTCTATTCTGTAATGAACATTCAAGTGTATGTATCGAGTGGAGCCAGTTCTTTAACGTTTGAGCATTCATTTACTCTACAGCAAAGTGGAGCAATTATTACCATCCAACAAATCCAAATAGTCATTGTAAAAAACAAACTAGATGCAAGGGAGAATAGACTATTGTAAGCAACTTTCCATGTTTCTCTTAATTTTGGCTAACGACTCCAAATCAAGAATATATATAAAACAGATGCCATGGGTTTCAAATACCTTTCCTATATAATACCAGAACAGTACATACACCTTCACCATGCCAACCAATGCACATAAATAGCATCATGGAAATTCCATGAAACCGCAAAGACATTCTCTTCCTTGTAGGAAATTCATGTTTCTACCCTCCCAAGTAAAGTCTGAGATGCAACAAGAGAACCACACAAGGAAACTCTAAAGAAGGGATCACCAGCATCTCGTTACCTGCTGGGTGTTTGCTAAGAACCAGGTAAGATATTCTATGCCATTGGAGTGAAGAGCAGTTAGGTTGGATTTGGAAGAACTTGGCAAGTGGCCTTCCAAGTAGTGGGACATATTTAAACACAGAAATAGATTTGCTTCCTGCCCAAAGAACTATAAATTGCCAAAGTCTGGCTGGAGTACTCATGATTCCAAAGCCAGGAGAAAAGCTTCACGGTGGGGCTCCCTGTTAACCAAATAGACATCACAAAAGTTACCAGACTCACTCTTTTTTAAATTACACCCTTCCAAGCGAGTGAGAGGCAGTAAAGTGATGTGGAATATACTTATGTGGGACTTAGGGATCAGGGAATGCTTCATAAATCAGCAAGGGAACTCACCAACATCAAGGAATGGTGAAAGATGGCAAATGTGCCTTCCAGCCACACAGTGCCACTATGAACTGCCCAAATTTGGAGGCTTGCCATGCAAAGAACATTTACAACCTGATTAAGCAGTCTCGATGGGGCAAGAAATTTGTTACTGTTTCACAAATCTGTTCTTCTCTCCTTTTGCTGGAGGATGATGAAGAGGAAGACTGAAAGGACAACCATCCTCACTTGCCCACCTAAGGATTGTGCAAGAGTTAGGAAAAGGAGAAAAGCTTTGAACAGTATGTGAAATTTAAGTTTATACTTTAGTAGACTGAACCAGAAAAATTCAAAATTTGCCAAGGATAGCATCAAATATCAGAATAAGGAAATTGTTTCATGAACTTGATTTGTTCCACGATTCTGGAAAAATGGCCACATTCATGTTCCTCTGGGAAAGATATCTGCAGTCATGTTTGTCACCCAATGCAGAGGTGACAAACAAAAACAAAATTTTGCCAAACACTTCTTTTTGTGAACCAAACTGTTCACAAACAAAAGCGTTCATGAACCAAGGTCCCACTATACAAAGGTAGCGACTAGGGGAAAATATAGAACCATCTCCAGTATAAACTCTATTGAATTTACACTATACATAAAGAAGTTACATGGATTATTACACTAAAGTGTTTAAAACAGCATAGAAGTATTATGATGTTTGTTTGTTATGACTGTAGTTGTTATTTCAAGTCATAAAGACAGGTGTAAAATATCGGGGTTTTTTTCTCTTTTAATTTTAGGGAAACTATCAGCTAAATAATATTTGCTCATTTCAGTTATATCATTCATTCATCCCCAAAATTCCTGAGCATATTAAATTTTAATAAGACCCATGTTTCAAAATATGAAATACTAGCCTATTTCTCACATTTTTCACTTATTAACTTCTTTCTTAAGTATTTATATCAGTAAGTATTATGGTTACATTTTATGTTTTATACTTCTTCAGAAATTAAATTCAATAACAGTTTTCTACATTTTATGTTTATTAAACATGAAGGTAAAAATTCTTTCATTTAACTGTCTCTGGTCTTTCTTGGTGAATGAAATAAATTTTCCATTTCATAAAAATTAAAATCAATAGCCAAACCACATTGACCCTGGGATAATAACATACAAACACCTTTCTTTCCCTACCCAAGTCTGTCTTTAGACTCACAGATGAGGGGCCACTGTGTCTTTGGCTCTGCACTTTTAGAAGACAGCTTCTACAACCTACAAGAACCTCCTCCCCAGTTCCAAAGAGTAGATTTATACAGGTGTACCTAAGAGATAGCCAAGGAGTGACTGATTATAGGAAGTATGAGAAGAGATTGAGCAGATGGGCCAAAATGATCACTTCTATGTCTCTATCCTCCATACAGCCAAAGGTGGGAAGAGAAGCAGGTAGGCCATCTTGTTTGAACATAAAACTTCATGAAGTCTAAGATTTTCACCTCTAAATGCAGCCTTCCATATAATTATGAAGATCCATTTGTAAAAGGAAGTGTATAAAATATAGTCTATCTGACAGTCTGCTAGCCTGATTTGTAACCTTAAATACTTAGATATTTGGTATACAGACCTCAATTTTACTATTTCTCTGGCCCTGTGATATTAGAGGCAGGTAAGAGAGTTACTGTCCTCTGTATCATGGGCCAAAGCAGAGCTAAGGGAACATGTGGAAAGGTAACCCATGAAAATATGTCATTCACTTTAAAAATAAATGAATTAGATAACAGATAGTCTCTTTTGTTTTTATGCAAGTTTTGTTAAGTTTTCAAGCCTTTCTTCAAAATATACCTAACAAATATGTGCAAATTAATTTCATCATTTTGTGTCTGTTCTAGGAAATATGAGAACAGACCACACTGAGTAAGCAGGGAGCTGTCTACCCCCTTCCCTTGGCTTAGCTGACCAGATGATGGTGGATACCTGATGTCAGACAAATTATATTTTCTCCTAAAAATCAGCCAATCTTTTTGGGGTAGCTTATCTTATCTTGATTTGATAAAGTACTAATGTCAGGGTGAGACAGCTATGATACGCTCATGAGTAAACGGAGCAGAGGAAGTCCAAGTGCAAAAAGGGGCAATCATAAAGCACATACACACACCATACCACACACACACACACACACACACACACACACACACACCTGTCAGAGCATCCTTATGCCTACAAGATGTATGAGTCTGATGTGAGAGACAGAGAGAGAGAGAGTTTCCTTTGGTTTTTGCAAATACTGCTTTGAAACCCAGTAAATGTCAGCTACATTTGATCCTCTGAATTCTAAAAAATGCCCTTGGTTTTTTCTATTCTTTTAAATTTTAGTTCATTAGTACACCTATATGGTACATATTGTTTACATTCTTTGTGGGAACTTGGTATATGTACATAACGTATCTTAATTTCTTTTTTCATCCCTTTCTCTTCTCTACCTCCTCCGTCCACTTATCTCTTGATCCACTTTCTTTCTTTCTTTCTTTCTTCCTTCCTTCCTTCCTTCCTTCCTTCCTTCCTTCCTTCCTTCCTTCCTTTCTTTCTTTCTTTTTATATGTGTGTGGTACATAATATTTACTTTCCTTGTGTGGAATTGATGTGACATAACACATCCCATTTCCCCTATCCCTTCCCTTTATCCAGTCTCCCTCCATCTCTTGATTGCCTTCCTTTTTGAAAAATATCTATCTCTCTAGTTCCTATTGTCTAATATTTTGCCCTTTACTTTTACTCTGGGTTTCTTGTATAAGAGAAATCATGTGATATCTAAGCTTGTGTGCCTGATATAATTCACTTACAAGATGCCCTTGTATACTTACAATAAGTCAGACACTTAGCTTACGCTGAATTAAGTGGTATTTAGGAGCTGTCATCATTCAATAAATACCAAACAGATGTTTTCCAGTTCTAATTCTACAATTCTATGACAATATTTTGCATACAACTCATATACTGAAGCGAAGTTAAACCACTCTTTTACTCTAGTAAGAATCCCATGATGTAGGACTTTTATCACCATTTTTAAAGTGAGAAAACTGAGGCTCAGAGAACTTAAATAACTTGCCCAATGCCATTCAACTTGTATTTAGTGTCACTTAACTAGGGTTCATACACAGCTTTGTGGCACCAGGATCCACACTTTTCAGAATTATAATTCGCAGCATATCAATCATTTTTTTAATTCAAAATGTTTATATTTTAGAGAAGGCTTATGATAACTCATAATTTATTTAGATGTTACATTAAGCAGAGTAAACAAAACAAAATTTATATTAGAGGGAATCTGAGAAAACCATAATTTCAATACACTTGGAATTATGAGTTTGATATGCAGATTTGAAATCATGAAACTCTTAACCTTCTTTTGTGGAATGCCTCATTGACTATCCTTTCTCAGAAGAGTTAAAGAGGAGATTGATATATGATAAAATCATTATGAAAATTAGAGAATTTATTTTAATTTTCTAGTGACTAAGCAAACACGAGCTAGAAAGTAATAAAACCAAATATTAAGGAATCCACAGCTACTGTAACAGTTTCTGCACAGTTGAGGATATCTTTGCAATTTAATATAATTTTGTATATAGCCTTCATTCTTCAATAGCATGTATTTACTTAAGACATAAGAAGCTAAACTATTGTGTGATTAAATTGGATATTTAAGGTTTTTTTTTTACTAAAATCAATACTATTTTAAGATAAAACCAAATAAAATAATTTGAAATGTTAATGACCAAGAACATAATAATAAGCAACCCTGTGTTTGGCTCATTAACAATTAGGCAATAACAATATACTATTTATACTCTGAGCCCAACTCTGTAAGGCACAGGAGAATTAAAGAGCAAAATCTCTGTACAAAGTATGTACAAAACCATTCAGAAGACAAAAGGGAACCACATGGAACAAGTGAAAAGTAATTTAAGAGTCTTTTTCATTATTTACTTCTTCCCTCAACCGCTTAAAAAAAAAGTTTAAATAGGTGTTTATGACCCAATCATGTATCAGGTGGCACAAATTAAACCTAACAAAGGAGGGAGAAAATGGGGATGCAATAACCAAGATATTTTGTAGCAAAAAAATGAAGTGTTTGCTTTATCATTATGAGATGAGAAGTATTTCAGTAAGCAGAAAAGAGGGAGGGGTGAACATTTAATTCGAGAAAAGTATCATAAGCATAAGTTTGAAGACACCTAGTGTTATACTAATTGTTTCCCAGGGTCCTTTACTGTCACAGCATGGGTTAAAAGATAAAGGTCCCAATTCTAAGATAAGTCCTGAAATGGTCAGGGTAATTCCATCTTTCTTTCCATAGTCACTGGACAGATTATCCAGCACTAAGCCAACTGGCCCATGATATCTATTAGTTTCAGAGGCTTAAGGGAAGAAATATGACTTTCATGCCAGAAAAGATGCTATCTCAGATAGTCATAAAGGAAGCAGTACTTGGCCTTTCTAGAAATAGACATCTATCCTATGACAAGACAAAAATGAAGGCAGAACAAAAAAAAATAGGGGGAAAAGAATGGGTCTCTGCTTATCATAACCATTCTTAAGCAGTGAAACATAAGACACAGTGACACACACCTGCAATCCCAGCACTCAGAAGGCTGAGGCAGGAGGATTGCTGCAAGTTCGAGCCAGCCTGGGCTACATAGTCAGAGTTTGTGTCAAAACACCAATGGAAAAAAGAGGGATTCATCATAGTCATGAGAAATAAAGACGCTTTCTTCTTCGGGAGATATAATATCCCTGATTTATGGTTCAGTTTATAGTCCTTAATTAAAGGTGACACCTGTAAAGAAGAATTTTGTGTTCTCATAAATAGAATATATCGACAATGAAGAAAATGCATAGGGAGATTAGCAAAGTATTTCCACTCTATACAATACTGCATGACCCACTTGACTTCAATACATATCACTTTATTAAAAGTAAAATACAGCTTTCTATCTCAAAGATATTTCAAGAGTCAGGGACTACAAAAGGAACATGTTATAATAATGCATAATAAATTTTTAGGACGAATATAAGCATAATTGCACTAAAATTAAAATACCACTAAACCAGTTAATGACCAAATGTATGTGCCTTTCTAGGAAATAAGTTTTACTAATGTGTTCTAATTTCCAAAACACCCAGAATACTAGTCACACAGCGCTTTCAGTCACTCACTTGTCTTGAATCATTTTCTTTTTCAACATAGTTGAAACATTTAGAATGGCACAACATAGAAAAAGTTAAAATAAAATGGTGACTATATAACACCTATTTCAAGTAAGGATAAGTACAATTCAATCATCCTATATTCCTCTAAATTAAGTTCAGTTATAATATTATTACTATGGCTAAATTTTAAATTTTTCTCCATGAAATCTAAATAGCCCTTTCATTCCTTGCAGTAAGTAGTGTTTAAATGAAATTTAGGTCACCCAATTGTCCTCTTTTTTCTCCTATCCTAGTTTCCAAATCTCTAAGTCTCATCATTTCGCATTCAACCAGCACAAGATATAAATACACAAAATCAATACTCAATTTGATAAAGGACTAATTTTAACAAATTTTATCTCTAGCAACTATTCTAAATGTTATTTTTATTTTAAATCATCCTATATTACTTGGTATTTTAAAATTCTCTCCATTTCGTTCTCAACACACTTCTTCACATTCTCAACAATAATTTCTCCATTTTTTATTTTTTAACTGACACATAATTATACATATTCATGGGGTACAGCAAGTGTATACAATGTATAATGACTTTATCAGGATAACTGGCATATAAATCACTTCAAACATTTGTCATTTCATCACATAGGGAATATTCAAAGTCCTTTCCAGGAGCTATTTTGAAATATACACGTCATTGTTGCTAGCCATAGTTATCCTACTGTGCTACAGAACATTAGAAGTCATTCTTCCTACCCAACCGCATCTCGACACCCAAACGGCCCTCTTTTCATTCCTCTACTCTCTCCATGCCTCCACTTTTTCCACTCTTCCTAGCCTCTGATAACTATTCTAATCCTTATTTCTATAATGCCAACTTTTTTAGCTTGCACACATAAGTGATAAGGTATCTTTATATTTACAAGATGAGAATTACAGTCAGCCCTCAAAATCCATTCCAAATGTTAGCATAAACCTAAATAATCTGATTCCAGATTATGGAAAGAATGATGGAATTGCTCTTTTTGCTAGACGCATTTCTAGACCTTTGACTATATGGTAGCAGGAATGAATATTGTGGAAAAATCACAAATAAGAACCTCAGATATTTGTCTTTCTTTTTTAATTTTTAATTTTATTAGTACATGTTTGCAGATCATGCAGTTTACAATCATCCTGGGGAGTGTTTACATGTACATACCACAGCTTGTTTCTTTTTTTAATCCCCTTCCTCTTCCCTCTCCCACTCTCCTTCCTCTTTCAATTTCCTTATCCTATTTTTCATTCTTATTGATATTAATTAATCTTAGCTCATATTATGACTTATGATGTTTACATTAATTGAGGTTATTAGATTCCTGTTCATGGCATATCTTTATTCTACTTATTTTCTCCTCTCCTCCTCACTCCTCATGTGCTTTTTCCCTTGGGCCCTTTCCCTATAGCAAGATATCCATCCCATTGTCCCCTTCTATCCACCCTGTATTATTCTCTTTGTTTGTACTTTGCTTCATTCAAAAGAGAGATACTATATGGCATCAAGCTTATGTGTCTGGTTTCATTCACTTAACATTCTGTACATTGTCTCTTCACTCTACTGATCGATTCTTTTGCTCTACAGAAGTTTTTAGTCTGATAAAATTCCATTTGTTGATTTTTGCTGTTATTTCTTGTGTAATTGAGGTTCTGTTTAGAAAATCCTTTCCTACGGTCATGTCTTCAAGTGTTTTACCTACTTTATCTTCCAGTATGTTTAACGTTTCTGTTTAGATACGATGCTCGCAGCACAGATGAAGAACAGAGCTCCCCCGAAGCCACAGCAGCCATCATCGATGACTGCAAAGCCCTGAACTCCCTCCTCAAGGAGAACAGCAGAGTTCCTTTCAGGAGAACCAGCGGCAGCAGAGCTTCTCCTGGGAAACAGCCTGCCGCTATCTTTTGCTCCCAATCTCCTTTATGCTGCATTAGCAACAATCCTCAGGTGGATCCTGTATGCCCAGAATCACACCAACTCAGTTCAGCTGGGTGTTCTGGCTCAAGCTGACCACAATAAGTCCACCACGACTATGCCTTCTACTTTGCTCTTGTTGTCCAAAATTGCTTCTGTTATTCTGGGTATCTTCTTGTTCCATATGAATTATAGAGTTGTTTTTGTCTAGATATGTAAAGCATGTTCCTGGTATTTTGATTGGGACTGCACTGAATCTGTATAATAGTTTTAAGAGCATGGCCATTTTGACAATATTGATTTTGACTGTCTAGGACTGAGGGATATCTTTCCATTTTCTGATGCCCTCTCCAATCTCCTCTTTCAGAGTACTGTAGTTTTCTTTGTGGAGGCCTTTCAATTCCTTGGCCAGGTCAGTTTCTAGGTGTTTCATTTTTCTTGGAGCTACTGTGAATGGTTTTCAAATTATTTTCATAATTTTCTTCTCATCCTGTTCATTGTTGGTATACACAATTGCTAATGAATTTTGTGTGTCGATCTTGTATCTTGCTACATTACTGAAGATTGTTAATTCTGAGAGTTTTTCAAACTTTTCGAAAGATAATTGTAAAGTTTCCTCCTTGAACATCCCAAAATATCATTCAACAACTTGTTAATACAACAAAACCAAGTTTATTTGGAAGGCTATCACTTTCACAAATGTTTAGCAGTGAATCAGGAGGAAGATATCAGAAGTGAGAGATTTATAATACTCTAGATGTTTAAGGTTAGTCTTTCAAGAACAGGGTACTTACTAGGATTAGATAAAAGTATATGATATAGTAATTTAGGATAGGTAGACATAGTAAAGTAAAAGTTTTGAAGTGAGACTTGAGAGGTAAGCTTCTATTTCACAAGTGAGCAATTTTTTTGGATGGGGTCATTATTTTCTCCAATAAATCTATTTTTAAGAAATTCCTAAAGCAAATAGTGAAGTTATTTATATTTGTCTCCCCAGACAAAATTTTCTTGGAATAAACAACTAAATCAGGTTGGAACTGTCTAAAACTTTATCAAAGTTACATTATGGATGGTCTTATTTCTTAGTCCTTCCTTGTGGGCCATTCTCAGCCTGATCGACTCATAAACCACAGGTGACAAATACATGGTGAAATGATCGCATAGATGTAATATATACAGTCATCATTACATTCCACTTGTGGTTGTTTCAACTATTACATGAACCACATTTTTATGTTCTTGTTGGATTATCATTTGATAGAAAGGTGGATATGAAATGCATTTATGATTCTATAGATTACACATATTAAGTAACACACTTAAATACAAAGAATACTGTAATCAGGCTATTTTTAGTCTATGTATATCCTATGAGTGGTCTAACTCATTCAAGAAAATGATTACATCTACCAAAAAGTCTAAAAATGAACTATGGGTACATCAGCCAAATTACATAATTTTATAATTTCTTTATTTGTTTTCTACGTGTTCTCAGTAATATTAAATTCTTCAAAAAATATCTCTGTGAGAATAAATACAGATTCTGACCAAAAAAAAAAATGTATACACATTTCAGGGAAAGAAAAAAAGTATGATTTTTTTTTTCAACAGGTGGTGTTACCCTCATATACAGGACCCTAAAGGATGTCATATATCACAGAAAACCCACTACATTGCTGGCCTTAGAAAAGAAATTGAAAATGCATGTGCAGCAATATCAGTGACCAAGGTAACCCAAGCAGCAGTTCGCTGCACTAATAAATGTCTGGAAACTAATAGTCAGCACTTGGAGCACCTCTTGTATTTGGAGAGGCCAAAGGTAACTTGTAATAATCTTGTGATGTCTAATAAATATAACTTTAAAATATTTACACGAGTTATAGAAGTGTGTATATATTTCTTAGCAGACTCTGTATAATATTCTGAGGCTAAAATTGTTCGTGTAATAACACTGTAGTCCAGTTATGTCTAGGGCTTCTCATTTTAAAACAGAGAAGGTGTTCTATACATTTCTATTACTTTACTGACATTATCTAACTCTGCTTTCCATCTCTGAACCATGGCATGTTAAGATTTTCCCCACCATCCATACCTCTAGTAAAGAGTGAGAATCCTCTTTCCTGTGTAGACAGAGGAAAACCAACCATAATTCCTTTTGAACAGTTTTCATATCTTAATCGAATCCCAGTTTTTTTTTTCCTTCTTGAAATAAACTGAGTTATCTTCTTCTGAGGAAAACAGTAAACAAAAATATAGCCTGAGTGATATCAAAAACTACCTAATGGGCTGGGGATTTGGCTCAGTGGTTAGAGTGCTTGCCTGGCAAGCACAAGGCCCTGAGTTCGATCCCCGCCCCACAAAAAAATAAAAAAAAACCAACTACCTAACTACATTGAAACATGCATCATTTTGCTAATATAATAAGTTTCTGTCTAATTTTTTGATAGCAGTCAAGCCTTTTGTGTTACAAATTCAATACCCGTGGTGAGAGGCTGCACAGCATTAAGTTCTTACCCAAAATAATTCAACATGATGCCAAATTTTCTTGTATGACTTTGACACTATTCAGAGGTAGTCGGATGTTAGGTGGGAAAATATACAGTAAAAATGTCATGAAATAAATGAAATGCTATATACTGTACAAAATCCAAAGATTTATTTTTGCAGTAAACCTTGTTTTTAAGGTCTGTAAACATGGCTTGGGTATTAAATAATTCCTCAGTTTCCTTTTCTGAGTCAAACTTGGTGAAAATTCGCTTATACAGAGGCATGTGCCATGAGTGATAACTGGGTATTACAGAAAACTCCTTCCCTAGTATGACTTAATAGGATCTTTCAGTTTTGATTGCCTGCCTAATGTGAAATCCTACACACACACACACACACACACACACACACACACACACAAGTAACTGAGTCAAATGCCTAGTGAAACACACATTTTCAAATGTTCTATTATAAGAAATTGGGAGGCAATTCAGGTGGTGGTCAGTCAGAGATCTTGGGGCCAAACGATTGGTTCAGTTACATATATTACCCAAATATAAATAATAAACAAATGGCATCCAAGTATTGAACTTATACTTAGGAGTAAATAGGAATGTGGAAAACAATACTGATCAGAGACCTCATAAATTACATAGTTAAGAAATAGCAAGTTTGTTTGTTAGTAATTCACAATTTTAACCAGAAAAGAACAAATAAAATTACTAGGAGAATAAAGAACAAAAAAATTATGAAAGAATGATAATCTGTAGTTGCACTGCTCTAGATTTTGTTTCCTAGGTCATGAGTTTCATAAGCTTGGGCAGAAGTTTTCCATGTCAAGCAATCATCTTCATCCAAAGCCCTTGCATAGAAACTGGTTCCTTTTACACATCATCAATCTCCTGAAGATTTTTAAGAAAACTTGTTTTCAAATAAATGTTAAATGATAGTTCAGGTGCCAGAGAGTGTACAAACTTTTGAGAGGCTTCCCACTTGCTGCTACCTGGCACCACACATCTTTGTGTAGTTCTGTATTATACTGAGGTTGGTCTCTAAGTCAGAAAAACAGATATGGCATGTCTGAGATTAATAATAAAATATACTGTATATTGTGGCTTCTTTCTGGGTCGTCTCTCTCAATATCTCTCTTCTTTTCCTCCTCCTCCTCCTAAGCCCACCCCTACCTACCCTTACAGTCCTGGGGGACACTTATTGCCATGTCATAAGCACCTCTATAAGGAGGCCCATGTAATGAGAGGCTGCAACCTCCTGAGAAACTCACTTAAATAATCATGAAATGAGGCCTGGGATTTAGCTCAGTGGTTAAAGTGCTTGTCTCACAACCACAAGGCCCTGAGTTCAATCCCTAGCGCCAAAAATAAATAAATAAATAAATAAATAATCATCATGAAATGTGTCCTCTACCCTAAACAACTACATAACTAAATAACTACAATTCCTTACCCTCAAAACTTAGTGACATAATAAACAGTAAAAGTTTGTTGTTTTAAATCACTAAATTTCGGGGTAGTTTGCTGAATAATTTATTTACTTAGCATTAAATAATAAAGAGGGTGAAATTTTATGTCTTTTTAATTGGGAAATACAAAACCAGGGATATACACTCTGGAGTATAAACTGGTGCTGTAATGGACAAAAGTTTCTGATAAATTGTTTCCAACATGGAGCCAAACGGGACCTTTTCCCCCTTTGATGTCTTTTCCTGAAAAGAAAGTCTCCAAATTTTAGATCGTACAGTTTCTTGGGAAGATGTAAAATAAAAGCCAGTTAAATCTGTTCGCAATACAATTGAATATATGACATAAAAGCCTTGTAGTGATTTGCCATATATATCTGAAACTGAGTCCAAAGTCAGGAAGGAATAACCAATACCAAAGGTCAACCCAACTCAAGTTCATGTGGTAAGAGTCCACAAATGCCAGAAATATTAACTTCATGGTTATAAAGGCCAAATGAAATACTCTTCGACATGTAAGTCTGACTGTGTCAAATAATTTGCTGTTTTGAGTTTTAAAGTATCACTAGATCTCTTTAATTTATCTGAGAATTGAAGATGATAGGGACAATCAAGTTTCTGAGTAAGTGCATGCCTTTGCAGTTTTCTAATAGTCTCAGTGAAATTAGTGCTTCTAACACTGGAGAGATAGATAGGAATAGAAAATAGGATAGGATAGATAGATAGAAAACACAAAATCAAATAATGTGTTTGCTACTGCCAGAAGAATAGTTTTCCCACAAGTTAATACTTCAATCCATTCTAACGTTAAGCAAGTAGTGGTAGGGATATATTCAAAATCCAAGAAAAGAAGTAGTTACATGGACTTTTTAAAGATGTTCACAGGAACCTTCAGTATTGGGTTCTTTTTCACACCCGATCTTTACAGACATGCACAGAGATACCTTCAGCAATCCTAGCAAAAATTTCCCCACTATCGTCGACTAATGTTGCTATGCTTTGTGTGTACCCACCAAGGGTTCATGTGTTAGAGTCTTGAGGTCCCAGAGAAGTGATGTGTACAGGCGGTAGGGTCTAAGATGATGCTTAGTGGGAAGTCCTTAAATCAGTTGAGTTATGCTCTCAAAAGAGATGAAGGTACTTCTCGTGGGACTCTAGTTAATTCTTCAGAGAGGATTTTTATAAAAGTCTGAGTCTAGCCTGACCCTGTCTTCTCCTGCTTCTTGTCTGCCAATGTAATCACTTTTTCCCACATGCACTCCCATCACAGCCATCTCCTACAATATAACGAAGTTAAGAGGCCCCTCACCAAAACTCAGCTGATGGAAGTGTCATGCCCTTGAGACTCTGAAACTGTGCCCTAAATAAACCTTTTTTCTTTGTAAAGTTAACCTGACTCGGGTATTTTATTATGGTAGTGGAAAACTGACTAATACAAGGATAGTAGTCCTTGTTGTGGTAGATAATTTTATGCAAAATTTTTGACAAGATTTGAGGTCTTCCAGTATTGCCAACTACCTACTCTGAAGTTTTAGTGATCATTCTCATGCAATTTACAACTGAAAATTTTTTGATAATTCTGAATTTCTGGAGCCAGTCACTGACATACCACACCAACCTCTTTCAACTTCTCAAAAGTACTGGCTTCTAGGACTATCATGAGGTCCAGGACCTTAGTGAGGCTTAGCTGCCTACCATATTGGTTATGTAGGCATTTACTTTGGACTCTATGCTATCTGCTTTTGCATGGCTTCAAATTTTATGATAGTCAACTCTTTAGGAAGTTCTAGAACATTAAAAAGTTATTTAGTGTTGGATTGTAGCTCAGTGGTAAAGCATTTTCTTGCCATGTGTAAGGCTCTGGGTTTAATACCCAGTACCACAAAAAAAAGTTAAAAGTTATTTAATCTGCTAACTACTTTTAACTGGGCATTATAGTCAACTCTGGCTGCCATAGCAAAATACCACAAACTGGGTGGCTTCAACAATAGAAATTTCTTTTCTCACTATTCTGGAAACTAAGAGTCCAGAATCAGGTTGTCAGTGTGGTCTGGCTCTGGGAAGGGCTCTGATCCAGCTTGTGCCATCTCATTATGTGTTCACACCACCTTCCTCAGGGGGAAAGAGGGATAACAAGCTCTCTGGTATCTCTAACTAGAGCACTAGTCTCATCATGAGATTTCCACTATTATGGCTTCATCTAAATCTAATTACCCACCCCAAAAAACTTCATTTCTAAGTGCTATCACACTGGGGGAAGGCATCAACATACGAATTTTGGAGAGTCACCATTCAGTCCATGGCACTGAAGACCTCAGATAGTTAATTGCTAAGGTAAAAAAAAATTGCTGTTAATAATTCACACCCATTATAATCGCTATTGTCAAAAGTATGGAAAGTAATAAGTGTGCATGGGGATGCACAGAAATTGAAATCCTCATGCATTGTTGATGGGCATCTAGAATATTATAACCACCATAGGAAAAACAGTTGAGTTATTTCTCAAAAAGTTAAATGCAGAATTACCATAGGACCCAGTGATCCCACTACTAAGTATATAGTCCAAAGAATTAAAAGCAGTGACCCAGATACATCTACAACAATGTTCATAGCAACTTTATTCCCAATAGCCAAAATAAAAATAACCCAAGTGGGAAGAATAGAAATAAGCCAATTGGGTAGAAATAACCTGTGTCCACCAGCAGGTGAAAGACTAAACAAAATGGATTATTATGCAGTTATAAAAAGGAATGAAAATTCTATGCATACTTCAGTATGAATAAACCTTGAAAACGTTAAGTAACATAAGATAGACACAATAGACCAAATATTGCCTGATTCCTCTTATATTAAAGATCTACTCTAAAAAAATTCATTGACAGAAAATTGAGTACAAGTTGTCAGGGATGAGCTAAGAGAGCAGGTACAAAGTATCTATTTGGGATGATAAAATGTTCTAGAAAATAGTAGAGATGGTGGTACAACAATGCACATATACTTAATGCCACTGAATACTACACTTAAAATATTTAAAAGATAAATCGCATCACAAATTAAACAAACAGAACCCTTTGTTTCCAAAACATTTCCAAATTGTAGACTTCTCAACTGATCTGCTTGTTACGAGTGTGCATATTAATTCATCCCTTGTCAATTTGTTCTAATGGTGCAAAATAAATTCTACCACTCAGCTAGCTTTGCTTTTGATAAGGCATCATATTATAGGAGTGACTTGAGAGTTGTCACAGGATAGGTGCTCTGATGTTTTCCACTTTCAGAAGTAAAAGATGGCTCATCAGCAACTCATACTAAACTGTGATTTTCTGGGGATATTTTAATAAATGTGGTCAAGGTAGAGTTAGGTCTTGAACAGAAGCCAGGCAATCACGGCCTTCCCATTTTTTGATTAATTAAAAGAAGTTAAGATGTCAAATATTACAAAGATAGATAGAATTTGTGAAGGAGAGTAACAAAATTTCATAGAAGATAAGCCCGCTTACATAGAAATGACATTTATTTTCAGCAAGTTACAAAGATTACACAGCATGAATCAACATCAAGCTTAGGGAAAACCTAAAACCAAGTCAGTAGAAGCTTACACATATTCACTGCTTCTTAAACAAAATTATGAGCCTAGAGAAAAGCTGGAATAAGCAACTGGTCGGTGATGATTGCCAAGCTTCATATGTGAACACTAAGGGACTGTATGGAATATGCAAATATACAGAAGAACTTACGAATAAGAGGCCCAAGCATATGAAGTTCTGAAAAGTTAATTTTATATCATAAAACATCCGTTCATATTTAGACTCCCAGGAAAATTGTTCAGCTTCGAAGGACTAAATAAGTCATATAGATGTGAGGGGTTGGGAATCTACTGATTGCAGAATAAACCAGAAAATCCCCTAATTGTCACTTAGTAGTTGGTACAGGAAACCCAATCACTTCTCGGCCTTTTGGCTAAGATCAAGTGTGGTACAGGAAACCTTTGAGTCCCTTATAATCTGTTCAGAGGGAAGAACTTATTCTCCTTGGGATAAATTATGTTCCAAATAATACACTGAGTTCTGACAAAGTTCATCTTTGGAAATAATATCACCTTTCTAAGCTAATACAGTAAATCTAAGAAATGACTCTTTAATCTTCACTCATCTTTAGAACAGGGCAAAAAATTCATCCACATATTGAATAATAAAAATTCACAGTACTGGGGTTGGCAGGCATTTCAGAAAAGCTGGTGGGTGATGCAGAGTGTGGGCTGCGCACCAACCTAAGAGCGCCACAGCAGTGACACGGAGGGCAGGGGCGACCTGGGGCCTTGTGTTTCTTGAAACTAGACTTTGGGGATGTCACTCTGAGAGTTCTCCACCAGGATGACTTCAGTGACCACAAAGATGGAAAAGGAGAAATCAGTGACATCTGAGACTCACGCTCATCAGGTGTAGTCACATGTCAACCCTGTGGAAATGTTCACTGTATCATTTGGCTCCCTAGACATGAGTCCAACATTTCAAACCCTCTATCCCTGAAAAGAGGAGAAGTGATTTCTGCCGTCAGGAGGGACTCAGCTGAGATCACTTCATCTGTCCCCTCAGGAACATTCTGCCTGCTGTCCAGATGGGTAGCAACCCTGGTTGCAAGCAAGGCAGAGCACAGCAGGCCCATCAGTGTCAACTTAGCAGAAAGCAAATGGCTTGGCTTTGTCCTGAGTTCCAGTTTTCAGTTCTCAGCTCAGAAACTTGAACCTTCCCTAAAGGACACTAAAGCCTTCAGCCTTGAAAGTTTTACAGCAAAAAGATCTCTTTCTGATTACTTGAAACATTTTACAGACAGACTGGAAAGTGATAGAACTCTACAAAACATGCTTTGAAGATTCAAAAGAAAAATATCAGATTTGAGTCTAGAGACATCAGTGGCTTGGATGAAGCAATATGTAAGATTTTTATTTAGAATGTCAGACTTGGGATCAGCTTTAGCTGCTCTCCCAGAAGGAGGCACTAGCAGAAGACAGGTCCAAAGGATCAACTGAAATAAAAACTACAGAAGTCAAATTGGAACCCAGAACATATCTTAGGTATTCCCAGAGTGAAGCTCTTTACACAAGGTCTGGCTACCAGAAAATGTTACAGAGCCAGAATGAAATTTTTGTACGGAGTTGGTGATGGAGGAGCTGCAAGATCAGTGAAGCAGCCTCGAGCCTTTATAGATGAAAGTACCCTGTGCCTCCGGAAGGTGGCAGCACTGTACAGAGCAAGAAGACAAACCTGCAACGTTAGAGCCTTCACAGGAGGGAAAACTGCTCAGACTGCCTGCAGGGTGTCTACCACAAATCGCTCCAGATCTTGTCCATTGACCTTACCTGGGTTTTCTGCCAAGAGACGCCCAGAGCAGAAGGCTGGGAAGAGTCTCCCTGCATACGACAACTTGTGGCAGTCTGAGCTGGGGAGTTCTGTCCTGTTGTCTTTGAGAGTAACTGGCTGATTCTAGAGCAGTTCCACTTTTTTCAGTGATAGTACTTATGCATCCTAAAGAATGTCACACTTTTCCCAGGAATGTGCAAAATGCCTCAAACATCCTTTTGAAATGGCCTTCAGGACCAATGCCCCATTCTTTTAAATATCCTTCAGGCTCAGAAATCTTCAACTTGTGGAGATATTTTTTCAGCATTGCTTTGGCCATTCTGGGACTCTTTTTGTTCCATATATATTTTAGAATTATTTTTTGTAGTTCTGTGAAATAAACCTTAAGGTATTTTGATGGGAATTGCATTACATCTATGTATCACTTTTGGTAATATGGCCATTTTAGTGATACTAGTTTTGCCTATTCAGAAACCAGGGATGTCTTTGCATTTTCTAATGACCTCTTTAATCTCTTTTTTCAGAGTAGTGTAGTTTTTATTATGGAGGTCCTTCACATCCCTGTTTATATTAATTCCTACATATTTAACTTCTTTGAAGCTGCTGTGAGTGGGACTGCTTTCTTGATTTCTTTCTCAACGGGTTCATTCTTGGTGTTTAGGAATGCTATTGGTTTTGCCACATTGCTGAATTTGTTTACTAGTTCTAAGAGTCTTCTGGTAAAGTTTTTGCCTCCTTTATGTAAAGAATTATATAACTGAAATAAGGATAATTTGACTTTTTCCTTTCCTATTCAAGTCCCTTTTATTTCTTTCACTTGTCTAAATGTTCTGGCTAAAGTTTTGAGTACTGTATTAAGCAGACATTGAGAGTACACGCCCTTCTCTAGATCCTGATTTTATTGGGTATGCTTTCTGTGTCTCTCCATTTAGTATGATGTTGATAGTTTATCATAAATGGCTTTTATCACTTTAAGAAAGGCCTTTCTATACCAATTTTCATCAAGGTTTTTTTAATCGTGAATGGATGTTAGATTTTTGTCAAAGGCTTTTTCTGCATCTATTGAGATGATCATGTGATTTTTATCCTTAACTCTGTTTATGGAATATATTATATTTACTGATTTAAGTATGTTGAACCATCTTGTATCTGAGGATGAAACCAACTTGTTTATGATGTATGATCTTTTTAATGATTCGTTGTACTTTGTTTACAAGTATCTTGTTGAGGATTTTTTGAATCTATGTTCATTAAGGAATTAGTTTGTAGTTTTCCTTGTATGTTGGTTCTTACTCTGGTTTTAATATCAAGGTAATTCTAGCTTCAAATAATGAGATTGGCAGTGTTCCTTCCCTTTATATTTTGTAAAACAGTTTGAGGAGCATTTACATTAATTCTTCTCCAAAGTTCTTTTAAAAATTCAGTGGTGACTCCATCAGGTCCTGGAATTTTCTTAGTTTACAGAAATTTTATTACTGCCTTAATTTTATTGCCTGTATTTGGATTGTTTATGGGTTTTATATGTTCTTGCTTCAGTTTTGGCAGTTCAAATGTGTCTAGGAATCTATTCATTTCTTCTAGATTTTCCAATTTAAAAATAGTGTAATCACTATAGAATGGAGTGATTCCTCCATTTTCAGAATGGAGATTCATCAAAAAACTAAAAATAGAAATTCCATTTGACCCAGCTGTACCTCTCCTTGGGTTCTTCCCAAAAGGGCTAAAGTTCTCATATTACAGCACTATATGAATACTCATGTTTGTAGCAGCACAACTCACAATAACTAAATCATAGAACCAGCCTATATGCCCATAAACAGAAGAATGCACAAAGAAAACGTACTACCTATATATGCAATAGAGTATTTTCAGCCATAATGAAGGATAAATTTGAGTCATTTTTAGGAAAATAGATGGATCTTAAGACCATAATATTAAGTGAAACAAGTCAGTAACAAAAGATTAAATAGCACATAGTCTCTCTAATGTGACAAATCCAAAATATAAACAATTGAAAAAGTAACTAAAACAGTTATGTTAAGAAACAGAGAGGTAGACTCTATAGTGAGAGAAAGGGGACCTGGAGAAGGAAGGGAATGGAAGATGCAAGCGGGGAGGGGAGTAAAATGATTGAGACGTGATACCTACATGTATCAATCCTCTCTGCTGAATGTGATCACTATGTATTGCAAACATATACTAAAAAATTTTTTTAAAATACTGTGGTTTTCATTTCATGCTAGTCATGAGATGAGTCTTAAAGTTTAAGATCAATCATAAGGGCTTTGATTTTTCTAGGAGGATTAAGATTTTAAGGATAGGTGAGCTTTCAAGGTTTTTGTACACCTAGAAGGAAAGAAAACCAGATAAGAAAAAGAAATGAGTGGAGAGGGTAACAGAAAAGCAAAAGGTGAAGAAATGGAGTAGTAATACAAAAGTCATTAAGTTTAAATTGTGATTGGAAATATCTAAAAGAAAGATAATTTAAAGTTTTCACATTTATTTTCCTAGCCAAGGAACCTTTCAAGGAAGTAATTTGTAGCTTAAATTTCTTTTGAAAATGTTCTTACAATAATAAAATCAATGCATACTATTAGCTGCTTCTGCTCTGTTCCAAAGTGCTTCTCAACTGAGCAATTTCATTTATATAAAAAGTTACTCAAAGTGGCTACTATAATATAAATTATCCTTAGTGAAATCATATAATTTAGAAAGATATTCAGGCAAACTAAAGTGTAAAGATATTAAAGAGCCAGGGAATTTGACTAAGATAAGACACAGACTTAATTTTAGAATGAGTTAAACCCACAAGAGTCCAACATCAATCCATCAAAAGCATTGTTGATATCATATTCAGCTACATCACACAACTTCTCCTTTAGTCAGTTCACTATACAGACCTAAAAGTCTGATGAAACTTTGGACAGGAAATATCTTCCAGAATGAAGATTTCATGGAAAAAAAAAATCAAAGAAGACATTACTTAAGGAAAAGTACTCATAAGCTATTCCATTGATAAATAAACCAAGGCAAAATTTCTCCAAAGAAAACTGGTTTTTTTTTGGGTTTTTTGTTTTGTTTTTTTTTGTTTTTTTTTTTTTTTTTGGTGCTGGGGATCGAACTCAGGGCCTTGCACTTGCAAGGCAAGCACTCTAACCACTGAACTAAATCTCCAGCCCCAAGAAAACTGTTTTAAGTAAAAATTTTCTGCTGTTCTCAGGACTGCCGATTTGAAAAGCATTTATTGGGACTTTTGCCCATTTTTTTTTTATACTACACACACACACAGACACACACAGACACATGCACACACAGCACAACATATATATGATAAGGACAAAAACAAAGACAAATGGAATTATTAGCAGCAAAGCAGATTACCAACAAGAATAAAAGCTTTCAAATCTGATCAGATAATACATGCCTAAATAAAAGGATTCTATTTCCTGGAGGAGAATATAAGCCTAAAATTTCAAGCGACAGAAAAAAAAATAGAACACTATTTCTCCCTCCACCATCACAAAGAAACCACTACACAAAGGACTGAGAAAATCTCAGCAGGGAGTGCAGCTTCTTCATCAATAATCTGAGCTTCAGCAGAGGGACAGGGACTCAGCTCAGTCCCACCAGATTCTCCGCTTCTGCTCTATCCAACATGATAGGCCCCAGCCAGGTGCAGATATTAAGTGTAGGGTAATTAAGATCAAATAAAATTTAAAATTAGTTCCTTGGTTATACACATTTTAGGTGCACATGTGGTTAGTGAGTAACATATTGGTCATTTCTATCATTTTATAAAGTTTTCCTGGAAATCACTGTTTCAAATTGTTGAACTTAGCCAACATATCATCAACCCAGTAAAAAACTAAGTTTTTAACTATTACAGGGGGACACCTACCTCCTTGACAGACTCTTAACAGTGTCTCAAAAAGAACAAAAGTCAGAAATGAGTCTGAGACCAAGTATTTAAGGCACAGTTTGCAAGGCAAAAATTTGGCTAGAACTGAGCAAAGTTTGTGATATAATAGCTTAAACTTAGTCAATTCTGTAATGTGAGTGTCTTCAAATAAACCTTATTAAGTAAACTTTTATTTAATCAGCAAACTGGTTTCTCCAAATGAGCAGACTATTGTCTGCTAAAACTGATCAATAGGAATATCTGCAGTAAACACTGAAATTATTTCTGGTTTACAGTCTTATTTTTACAAGGCAAAGTAAACTAGACCAAGGTTAATAAAGTCATATTCACAGAGGTTTTATGCTGTTCAGACACAAATAAACACAGATAACATTTTAAAAATTATATCAAAATAGAAATTTTTTCTCTATGTAAAGTGAAATTAAAAGTGCGCCCATTCATATTTTACTTTGTATATGTTAATTTATAAAATAGTACCATGAAAACATTGGAAAAATCAGTAGTGAAATCTAAAATAATTAACAATGAGACTATTTACAATTTTATAGGAGTAGAATCCAGACTTTCTTCAGACTCTGATACTGATGAGTCAAAATTAAGAAATATACATGTAAATAGAAATCTGCCTTTAAGGGAATTCCAATTCAATAAAATTTCAGTAATTTGAACAAAATTAAATGAAGTTTTCCCTAAACTATTCTTTATCAACATCATTACAAGGTCTAACTCTAACACGGAGTGAACTCTACAAGCCAAAGTCAGTTGGAAAAGAATTTTAAAACAGCATCTCTAAGATCAGGTCTCCACAGACTAACAAATCACAATAAATAAGAGGAAAATATTTTAATAATAAGGAAATAACACCATTCAGAAAATTCTCCATTAAAGATAAATAAAGAAAAGAAAAAGAAGAAAGCAGAAAGAGCAGGGAAGTCAGTCTCATCTCCCAGGAAAACAGCTCTCCTCGGAGAAATTTGTGAAGATCGTTACCTGCTCTCAAGAAGAATTTTTGTTCGCTCTGTTTACTGATGGGTGGTGGAAGAATGAACACTCAAACAAGGAGAAAGCATTTAAAGTGTGGTACATGGAAAATAAGATATGATGAAGTACAGCTATACAAAATTGTGAAGACTGAAACAGAGAATAGGAAGAGTAATGGCAGATTTTAACATGCACTATTAGTCAAGGTTTGCCAGAGAAACAGTCAATGGGATGGGAGGGTAGATAGGTGAGAGAAGGTAGATAGATAGATAGATAGATAGATAGATAGATAGATAGATAGATGATAGATAGACTGATTGATTTCCAGAGAGGATTTATTATGGGAATAGGTTCACATAATTATAATGGCTGAGAAGTCTCATTATTTGCTGTCTACAAGTTAAAGACCCAAGAAAGGTAATAATCTAATTTGAAGCCCAAATCCAAAGTCCACAAGTATCAAAGAAGGAAAATAGATGTGCGAATTCAAAAAGCAAAAGTGAATTCACTCATTCAGCCTTTTTTCCTTATTCAGATACCCAAAGATTGGACAGCCCACCCACATCGGTAAGGGCAGATCTTTACTCAATCTACAGATTCAACTACTAATCTCTTCTTGAAACATTCTTACAGATACACCTAGAAATAATGTTTTACCAACTATCTGGGTATTCCTTAGCCCACTCAAGTTGACAAATAAAATTAACTATCACATATACTGTTTAAAACAAATACTTTGTTTTACAGTCATGTGTTCTTGAGAGAAGTTTTGCATTTAGTATGGACAGTAAAAGGGGGACAAGATATTTCTTTGGCTGGGACTATAAATGTATTTAGAGGAAGCTGAGGGGTAAGGGAAGGGTCAGTAAGTGGAAGTAAACCAGATATTAATTTGTGCCTTGTCTTAGTTGCAAGGGAGGTGGCAGATTCATTTGCATGAGGATGAAGCCTTGGGAACCAATATGTGCAGTCTAAGGTTTGTAAATAAATACTGTAATGCAGCTGTGTCAGTCCTTTCTCAGCAGTACCCAGAAACATGGGCCAATAGTCTTGGGAAAAAAAACGCCACAATACCAGCACATACTAAATAAAACTGAGCAGGTTGAATTCTGCAGAACTATTCAAGTCATTACTTCAATAATAAGAGTCATTCAGTCCTAGTAAATGGACAGAAGCAATATGTTACTGAAATAATGTTACAGAAAATCTGATCAGTAAAATAATTCATGAATTTAAGGAATATAGATAGAAAAAATTAACAAAGAAAATGAATACAAATATGATTTATGAAGGAGATAACATGGTACAACTTTAAAATTGTAAGAACCAAAGATAAACATTATGTAATATGTTTCATAGGTACTTATTAATTTTTATAAAATTGTGGGTTTCAGTGTGGAATTTTTACACATATTTTGATTCTATTCATATCCCCATTACCCTCCTTTACATTTCTTCTTCAATCCCCCTCATTCCCTTTCTCTTGCCTAGTAATAGTCTCCTATCAGAGATAAAAATTGAACAAAATTATCTAGAAATGTTTTTTAAATTACCTGAAACCTGAAATGTCTTATGATATCTCCAAGTAAAAATAAAGAACAGTCATATTAAGATATAGTTTAGTCAAAGATGTAAGTATAAAAGGAAGAATTCTTTAAGTTTTAGAAAGATTAAAAAAAAAACCCAATACTTCCAAAAGAGTCAAATTTAGTATGCTGGCATATTTCTCAACTATAATGAAACAAATTACAATCTACGGATTTATATTTTTAAATTAAGCCAATTTTCTTATTCTGACCATGTGTTGAATGTCCTTAATCTGTATGAAAAATACATCATACATGGCTTTTCTGCCTTTTTTAGTGAAAAAGTCCATAGGTTTTTTTTTTTTTTAACAGATGAAGCTAACAACAACAATTATCATTTTCTTGTTTTTTTGGTTTTGTTTTTGATAAATGCTTATTATACACAGTTTTTGGTGAAAATACCAAAGTGCTAGATCTTTCCTCTCTCCGTTCCCTTCCCTTCCCTTCCCTTCTCTCTCTTGCTGTCCCCTCTTGATTTTAACTAAATTTACACAAAGGTAGCAAATACTATTATAACAACTTAAGACTCTTCGAAAGAAACTGTTAAGAGAAAAGAAAGAAAAGCCACAACCTGGGAAAATATTTGCAAATCAAGGACTTGTATTCAGAAAATTTTAAAAAACACTCAAAGTTTAGTAACATAGACAAATAGACCAATTTTTAATTAGAAAAACATATAAAACTATAATCAAAGCAATGTATGTACAATTCCATAAAATATTTTCATTTATTCAAATGACGAGTCGCAGAGGGCACAGTGGTCCATGCCTATAATGACAGCACTCACAAGGCAGAGGCAAGAGGACCAAGAGTGAGGCCAGCCTGGCTATGTAGTGAGACCTTGTCTTGGGGGAAAGAAAGCAAATTTCTTCCATGCTTTCGAGAAAACATAAGTACAAACATTCACGCTTTTGTAGAAATGTGAATTGGCAAACTTTCCCAGAGGAAATTTTGACACTGTATCTTCTAGGCATACTTTCACCATGTTCATACTTTTGATCAACTATTTCCCTTTCGTGCGTCTAAAATAAGAAAATAATTACACATGAAGTCAAAGATACATCTGAAAATACTCTTTATAGATTTTTATAACAGAGAATGAAAGTGTACTAACAATTCCAAAATAAAAAGGAAGTGATTGTGTAAAATAATGGTACAGAGATACAGTACACAGCAGCTACTAAGAATATTGTCTGAGAAAATGCTAGTTTTTATGTTACATAAATGTATATATTTGTTTAAGAGTGTTAATACAATCTATCTACCTTAGTACAAAAATCAGGACTAAAAGATAAAAAATGTTACCTCTTGTGATTTATAAGACACAGGATTCTGGATAATTTTCTAGATTCCGAATAGTTTTTCCCATCTTTAATCTCTATTTTCCAATGTTATCTATAATAAATATGTATGCCTTTTGAAAATCAAGGGGTTAAATTTCCTAACTTTATGTGGATACATTTTTAGAGTTGAGTTTGGGAGTGGAGGACAGGCAAGCAGAGTGAATCAGAGATCTTTCTTTCAACACTGGAGGGTAGGTGAAAAAGATGTGGAGGAGTTAGTGGATAAATCGGTGGATTTTTATAAGAAGGGGAATTAAAGGTCATTTTGTCCAATCTTCCCATTGTATAAATGGAACATTTGAGACTGTGCTATTAGCCTCACCTTTGAAAATCTATTAATTCCAGCTAGTAAATACTTCCTTATCCCCAAATTCAAAATACTAGTCACTACTCAGAATTTCACTGGTAGTTGAGATACCCTCTTTGATGTGGTAAAAAGATACACAGGAATGCAAAGACAACCTGTAGAATGATAAAGGATGGCCACAGAAGTGGCCCAGAATATGCTGGAATGAGTTTCTTTTTGTTTTGTTGCTAGAAACTAGCTCCCTTTCAAATTGTACTTAAATGACTTCCGACCTCCTCCCCAGGTGTACTTCTACTTCCCATGTGCTCTTGCGTCCTATCATCAGCCTCCCCTCAGACCATACTGCTGCCACTGATACCCACGACCCTGCTAAACACACCTCACCACTCATCACAATTGTCCTCATTCAGTCCTCACTCAGTGATGACTTTCACTTCCACCACCTGGCCATGGAAGAACCAATAATTCGCCCATCTATTGTTCACTGTATCATACAAGATATACAGGCACTTCTTTTTAATTTACCATAGCACACCATCAGCCCAATAGTTGCACAAGAAACTGGAATGCGTAACACACACACACACACACACACACACACACACACACACACTGTGAGCCACACACCTGTTTCTCTTGCATCACCATCTATTCTAATCAGCAAATGAGAAGACATGTTCTTTCCAAATGTCTAGACTCTTGCTTTCTCTATGCACATTTTTCTTCTCAGTAAGATTTCCTTACAAGCTCTTTAAGCCTAAGATAAAAATGTTTTGCCCATCATTAAAGTTTACTTCCTTGGCTCTCCTTAGTATTGGATATTTTTTACTAAGAATATTTACATATCTCTTGTATTTGTTACATACTTCTAACTTTTATCTTCACAGCTAGGTGACTAGAATTTCAAGGTTAAAACTACAAAATTTTCAATCCCTGTAATATTTTGCAAAATATAAGACATAGAGTACTTTTGATACTCAAAGATTTGAGTTTATTTGACTTAGAGTACCAGGATAATTTGAGATTTAAGATATACAAGTAATGGTCTTGTTGGTGATTTAATTTAAATGCCTTAGCCCTGAATACAAGAGTGAACATAAAACATTCTAAGCACTATGAAGAAACACTAAGGAATTGTATCTAAGATAAGAGAAGGAATATATATATATTCAAATATATACATATAGTAGTAATTATTTGAATTTTACGACCCTATGTTTTTCTTCATGTAACTTGCTAAAGGTTTTAATGATAATAATAGTCTTTTAAATAGTTTCGCAATCAGTCCAGGAAAACACTTGGATCAGTACTATCCTATGAACATTTACCGCTGACTATGGACTATCTTTAAAAAATGACAGTCTAACATTCTTTCACTGGAACAAGAACAAATAAAATAGAAACACTGCTCACTTCTAGAGTCAGGCAATTAGTTTCTACTATGACTAGTTGAGTACTGCTATGAGAAATAAACACACTAGATAATAACTATGAAAAAAGATAAATTACAAAAGAAGCCAAGGTAGAAGTATATAGCCTAACAGAAGGTACTTGAAAATAAACTCCCACTACTATTATGGGGGGGTTCAAAAATATAAAGATCTATTAAATTTTATTTTTAAGCTTCCATAACTGTCCCCATGGTAACAGTTTAGGGCAATTCAGCTGGAAAATGTAAATTAAGACCCATAGGTTGGACAGAAACAAATGTCCATAAATCTCTAACTCAATTGAGCAGATTAATCTAGCATTCACTTTTAAAAATAGTAATAAGTCTTTTGTCATAATTAGACAATGGAGTAATCTGAAGATGATAAGGTAATATTTTAAGAATATGAATATAGAACTGCAATGCAACAAATTTTCTGAAGACAATGTTAATCCTTCTCCAAAAATGGCAGTCGTTTTTATTTTCATTTTACTTCATTTTTATAAGAGTAATAGATATGCACAGAAACAAAAAATTTTAGAATTTAAAATGAAAAACAAATCTTCCTACCTTCCATTCCCGATTTTACTCCCCACTGAGATCATTTCATTACTACAATTTCTCACTTTAGTTCTTCTAGAAGTTATGTTTGTAACTAGAAAAAACCAACCTACATCTATTTTGTTTTATCAACTGTTCTGTCTAATAGAAAAGATGGGACATTAGTTTATTCCATCTAATACTCTCCTCTTTCAAGTCTTTATAACATTATGAGTTTAGCTTGTTTAACTTAAAATTTTAAGTAACCTACTTAAATATTTCTTTCTTTAACTTTAAATACCACTTTCTAATTCTATATTTAAATGTGAAAGTATTAGTATTTCTGTATCTCCTACTTCCTCTCCTTCCTCCATCTATCTCCCTATCATGATCAGTTGTACGATTATCTTACTGTCAAGACTTACAGAAATTGCATTTTATTCTCTAATAATGATATGTACTTTCATTCTTTGCCTATTGTTGATTTTGAACTAAAAGCTACCAGACAGTATTTACAATATTATTCATTATAAAATTGTGTAGGCTGGGTGAATTTAGAGAAAAATAAATTTAACTTGTCAAAGGGAACTATGTAAATAAAATACTCCAAGAATGTCAATCAAATGGATTCTCCCTGTTTACCTGACCACTTCTTAAGTCCTTTATTAGGATTAAATAGTTAACAAAATAATGAAGTTAGATTTTCCAGAATTTAAAGGTAAGGTCTTGGCATGGGGCTCAGTGATAACTTGCCTAGTATGTGGAAGACCTGGGTTCCATTCCCAGCACAACAAAAAAAGAAAGATGGGAAAATAAATAAAATAAATAAATAAATGTAAAATATAACAAGTTTAAAAGGTTCGTTAAGTGTCAAAAAGAAAAAATGGGTAAAACCTTACCCATAGACACATTAAAGTATCATTTATGAATGTCAAAAACAAAGAGAAATTTTGAAAAAGTTTACATTTTTTTAAAGTTTACAAAAAGAGAAAGAGCAGGTCATATGCAAAGGAATAAAAATTAGACTAAAGAGATTTTTTTCAACAGTAATACTGTATACAAAAAGACAATATGTTACTTAAAATGTGAGTGCATGATAAAATATTCTCAAATATATACTCGTAAATTTTCCTGTAGTAGCATTTCTCAATTCTTACCACAATGGCTGATATAAGATGGGCACTCAATAAATTCACAGAAAGAAAGGGTGGAAGAATGTGAGAAAGGAAGGTGGGAAGTGAGAAAGAAAGAAAAGAAGAAAATCCTCAAGTAAGCACAGAAATGAATCCCATGAAAATAGAAATGGAGTGCAGGCCATGGGGGTACACGCCAGTAATCCAAGCTACTCAGAAGGCTGAGGCAGCAGGATGACAGAAAGCCAGATTAGACGACGTGGTAAGAGTCCGTCTCAAAATAAAATTTTAAAAAGGTCTCAGGGGTGTAGCTCAGTAGTGGAGTGCTTGCCTAGCATGCATGAGACCCTGGGTTCAATCCCCAGCACTGCAAAACAAAAAAAGAACCAAAAACAGAAACACTACTTCTTATGTGGCTGACAGTATTTGCTGTACCAAGATCTACAATGAAAACAATTTTGTCTACTTAAACAAGAAGCAAAACAAATTGAAAAGATTTTGTCTGGGCTGGTATGTAGCTCAGTAGTTGAGCAAGCATGAGTCCCTGGGTTTGATTCCCCAGCAGTGCAAAAGAAAAAGTTGCAAGAGAAATATGAAGTGAATATGATCAAATAGTCAAAGGGAGGTTGGGAGTGCTGACAAGTAGTAGAGCACAAGCTTAGCTTGCAGAAGGCCTTAAGTTTAATCCCCAGGATATGTGGTCATACATCATAAAGTCTACTATTGCCTTTTATAGCCTTAAAAATATCTATGTTACAACATGGATGGATCTTGAAGATATTACACCAAGTGAAATAAGCTGATAGTACAAAGACAAATACAGCTCATTCCACTTTTATGAGGTACCTAAGGTAGTCAGACTCTTACAAAGTAGAATGGTGGCTGTCAGAGGCTGAGTGGAGGAGGAGACAAGAAGTTGTTCAATATAGAGTTTCAGCTCAAGAAGATAAAAAATGTTCTATAAGTGTCTTGCACAACAAGGTGCATACAGTTAACACTCCTATATACTCTTTTTTTTTTTTTTTTTTTTTTTTTTTTTTTTTTGGTGCCGGGGATCGAACTCAGCACCTTGTGCTTGCGAGGTAAGCACTGTAACCACTGAACTAAACCCCCAGCCCCTCCTATATACTCTTAAATATGGTTAAAATGTTAAATTTTGCTATGTTTTTTTTACCACAATAAAGCAACACTGAAATACTGAAACTAGAGCTTTGGTCTCTGCAATTAACTAGCAAAATAGAACAGCTACTTTTAAGTCTTTCTTAAGGAACACATGATATCTATTAGATTTTTTAAACATTTAGCCCCTCTTCTCTTGTCTTCTGGGTTTCCTTTTCCTCACTGGTCTAACTTCTATGGCCAAGGCCTCACCTAAGCTATTTAGGCTCTCTTTTTTAGTATAGTGGACTGCACCATGTCTTTCCCAAAATTCATATGTTGAAGCCCTAATGTCTAGTACATATGACTGAATTGGGGATAGGGTCTTTAAGAGGTAATAAAATTAATATGTGGCTGTTAGGATAAGCCCTGATCTGATATATCTGGTGTCCCAAGAGGAATATGTATGCACAAAAAATAAGGCCATGAGAAGACATGGAAGGAAGACTGAAACCCAAGGAGAAAGACTTGAGGAGACAACAAACTTTTCAATGCTTTGGATCTTAGACTTCTAGGCTCCAGAAGTTTTTGGGTAGGGGAGACTCTAATCTGCTCCTCTCATGGTATTTTGCTATGGAAGTATTAGTAAACTAATATGCTCAGAAATTTTACTCTGAACATATATTAAAAGAAGAACTTAAGAAGGTTGTCACAATGTTGCATTGTGAAATAATTCCATGAATAGCTCACATTCTGAGGGGTAAAATGGAGAACACACACATATGTAAACCTCAATGTCAGAAAAGCATCCTAAGAAGAAAATCAAATGAGAGGCAGGAAATTCAGGGATAGAGGCTGATGACCGATTTTATGGTAGTGAGAGAAGTAAATATTGAGGATTTTGTTCATTGTGTTTTTCTAATGACTCAAGGAAAAAAAAATTTCTCCAGTATTAGCAACAGTTCTATGTATTTATATGAATAACTGGTTTATTTTCACCATGTTAAAGCCATGACCCACATATCCACATTATCCACATAACATTTGTGACTTACTCTTAATAACCAAAGAGTGAAGATAGGCTATCTACAACAAAAAGCCAAATGGAAAAACAGCTGGCATCTTAACAGTTACACAAGAAGTCAGAAAACAGAAGAAAAATATGTTCAATGTCATGAGAGAAAACAGCCCTCAATGACAGTTATAAGAAAGAATTCACAGCTTAATTTTTCTTGTCCTAATAGCAAGTATTCCCGTTATGAAGATGACTAGTTCAGATTATTGATGTTAAATATATGAATCAGGATAATGACTAATAAAAACAGTATCTGTAATGCACCAATAATACACATATCATACATATCATCTTCATCCTCAAAGAAATTATAAAAACAGGCATTACTATCTTCATTTTATGGACCCTGAAACTTAGAGAAGTTAAATTACATAAAATTGTACAACTAATAAATTTCATAACTAGGACTCAGATTTACTGATTCCAAAATCCATATTCTGTACACCATAGACTGCTAATTCTTCTTGCCCTCAATATATATTTATCAAGAAAATTTTGTTACAGTATTTATTCCTGCATAAATACTTACTTCAGAGGATAAAACTGCATACTAATCTTCCACATTGGTCTTGTGAAAAAAATACATATATGAAATATTAGGAAATTAATATCCATGTTTTATAGAAATATTTAGAATTAGTGTATGATTTTTAAATATAGTCACAAAGATAATCTTACCAAGTCTATTCAGTCTATTATCTACTTTACATGAATAAAGCACCATCTTCAACATATGAAGTACTAATCTATCATCAGAGAGATATAAATGCTAGATTTTTTTTAGAACAAATTAAATGTTAATACTACTCTATCTTGCTTTCTTACTTGATATTCTTTATGCCACTCTTACACCCCAAATTGTAAAATGACTGATTGTAATTAAGTGCTTAACTCATACACTATACTGACCCCGAGTGAAATCAAATTCATGTCCTTGGCCTCATTAGAACAGTTCCACTAATCATCATTATCCAAATTTACTTCTGAAAAATTCCTATAGCAGTTATTGTCTGTAGAGTTCTTTTGGCAATTAATCATGTACCACCTTGTGACAAATCGATTGTTCTCTGGAAGTGTTATTTAACTATTTTGTATTTATGCTGCAGGACCTCTTTCATGTTATCACAAAATTGTCTTCCTAAAGTACAGATAATTTAATCACGTCATTAAGCTGCTCAAATAGTAGGAGAGGCACATTGCCATAATTCTATAGGCTTTCTGCTCCTTGCATCAGTTAATTGGTGAATTTAAAAGATTGCCATGCTGTTGCACTACACTCTCTTCTTCCTCACAAGGACCCCATGGGACACGTAGTAGAGGATATCCAAATATTTAAACATACTAAGATCCAATTCTGTGCATGTTACATGGAAAAAGTGGCTCTGCAGATGTAATTACAACTCTTAAGATAGAGAAATTATCCTGGATTGCATGGGTGGGCTCACATAACAATAAGTTTCTATCAGTGAAAGAGAAAAGCAAGAGAGAGAAGATGTGATGATAGAAAGAGAGTGACTCAAGATATCGTGCTGCTAGCATTACAGATGGCAGAAGGAGCCACAAGCCGAAGGCCATGGCAATCCAGGGAGCCTGGAAAAAGAGAGAAGAGCTTCTCCCCTGAGCCTCTGGAAAGAACCAGCTTTGCTGACACACTGACCAAATTTTGGACTTCTGACCTCCAGAATTGTGAGAGGCAGTTAGTTTTAGCCACTAAATTTGTAGTAATTTATCATTAACAGTAAGAATCTAACACAAATCCATTTGTGAAAATAAGCCCTTTCTATCACTTTATGAAATAGGACTCTCAAAACTTTACAGAGGATTTGGGAAAATTAAAGCAGAGAAATTACATTCCAGGGCAATGAACATTAGAGACATTTTTGCTTTGAAAAATACTCTTATTTTCTCTCTCCTTCTCTGCTATATTTTTATCTCTTCCCTCAAATTCTTACTTATTTCTGACAAATAGAATTTGTCTTGTGAAGCCAGATGTAGTGTTACACGCCTGTAAAGTTAGCACACAGAAGACGGAGACAAGATTATTGCCATGAAGTTGAGG
>PVJO010015246.1:0-45575 GCA_004026905.1 Hystrix cristata | reverse complement strand
GTTCCCTGGGAACAAGAACCATGTTCTGTTTGTGTTTTAGGCCTTCCCAGTACCTGACGAAGGATTTGAGTATGTGCTCAACGAACAAATATTTATTGCAGGAAAAAAGTGGTGACTTGTTTTCTTTTAGGCAGGCATCACTGAATTTTTTGAAATAAATCTTTATTAATCTACAGTAAAATTCACAGATATTATATATGCAGTTGATGAGTTTTGGGAAATATATTTGTGTTCCTTACTCAGACCTTCAATAAGAGAAGAAAAAATAATTTTTTCCCCCAAAGGCAATCTGGTTTTTTATTTGTTTGATTTATTTGACTCAGTGAATCACTTGGATGGGACTAAGGCTTTAATGGTAAATCTGTCGCTTTTTATTATTTAGTTGTTACTTTGTAATATCTCCAAGTTCCCTAATAATTGTTGCCCCCATTCCCTCATAAACAAGATACAAGGCAAGACAAAACACACCTCCTCTCCTTTCAAGAAGTAGTTGTCCGGGTGTCTGTGTAACACAGTTCGTGTGTTTATTTCCCTCTCATGAAATATTCTCACACATGTGCCAAGAGATGGAAGAAATACTGATTCTCCTCAAGTTACTTAGAGTCATATCTGTAGGCAGGAATATATATGTGGTAACAATGAAACGAAACCGCCCCCCAGAGTCCTTTTTTACTTTGTCCTCTTTTATACTCTTGCAAGAATTCTCATCTAATGTAATTACAGATGGTCACTATGCCTTTATCTTTGTCCCAGACCTTTTCTCAATGCTTCAAACTCATGTGTCCAATTACCTACTGGTTACTCTTCTTGGATGTATATTAACTACTTGAAACATAGCATAAGCTGAACTTAATATGTACTCCTTTCATATCCATTTCCTTTTTGCTTGTTTCTTTGCAGACTCCTTGTTTTTGTTCAGTCTGCTGTAGCAAAAGTGCTGAAGTCAGGGTGGTTTCAACAGCACAAATTTATTTCTCCCACTTCTGGAGGCTTAAAATCCTAGATCGGGAGTTCAGCATGGTCACTTTCTGGGGAGGGACCTTTTCTGGTTTGTGGACATTTGACTTCTCATTTTATTGCCATGTGACAGATAGCAGGGAGGGAAATAGCAAGCTGTGTTTTTCTGAAGGCTCTACTAACATCCAGGTTACCTAATTGTTTCCCAAAGTCCTCACCTCTTTATGCTGTCACATTGGGGAAGGGATTTTTGCATAAGAATTTTAGGACCAAGACATTCAGTCCATAGCATTCCTCCAGCATTTCTTTTTCAATTAATGACCCATCTTTTACTTGATTGCTCAAGTTAGAATCTTTGGTTGGAATCCTGTTGAACTTTATTTTTTATTTCTCATGTCCAATTTATGGTGCAGTCTAGTAAGGTCTATCTCTGAAATGTCTTTGAAACCCATTTTCTACATTCTTATATTATTGTCATTGTCTTTGTTCAAGTCTGCATCTTCTTCATCTTCTTTCACTTGAGTCATGGCAGTAGACTCCTAAAGAGTCTTTTACCTTGATTTATCTTCTTTTAATACAGTGCCGCACAGAGTTGTCTGTGATCGTTTGTCATATGGTGTGTCTTGACTGTATTAAACTGGTAATTCTTCAACATGCCTTTCTTTTTCCTCTCTGTGATACACTATGCTCCACAACAGCCTTCCATCTCCATATATCTCTTAAGGGGCAGTCCTTCCTACATTCGCTACTGAAGTAGGTGGAACAGCTCTGCTTCTCATGTTCACCAACCCTTCTGTACCTCAGAAGAGACTAAGTGGGCACTGTGTGGGCATTTGTGCCACAAGGAGCCAATGCCTTTGCATGAAAAACGATTTAGGGCAATCAGATTTTTTCTGTCTCAAGACACAAGTGTTAGTTTTCTTTCACTGTAACAAGTTAGAAAGGGCTCATTTTGGCTCACAGCTTTGCAGGTTGCAGGCTGTAATCGATGGGCCCTGTTTGTTCTGGTCCTGTGCTAAGGTAGCACATCATGGTAGCAGTACATGGCACAGTAAAACCACTCATCATTGCCAGGAAGTGAACAAAGACAGCTCCCTTCAAGGGCACACACCCAGAGACCTAACGACCTTCACCATCTGCTAACAGCACCACTCTGGGGAACAGACCTTTCAATATATGGGCCTCTGGGGGACATTCAAGGTTCCAACTATAGCAATTTCCACCTGAGAAATCCCATTCTGAGAGCAGTGATTCATGATTATATTGACCAAGAGCAAATGAATTCCTGGTGCCTTCCATGATAAAGTTGGGTCCTTCAGGAGTCATGGCAAGCCAAAAGTACAAGGAGGTGAGAACATGAAGGAAAATCTTTGAGGCTGACAAAAGACATGCACAGTACTATTATTTGCCAGTGAAGAGAAATAGTTAGAAACAGCTGGAGAGAAGCAGAGTCAGTGGCCGGAGTGAGGGTGTGAGACTCCTGTACCTTGGCTTCTATTGGTATCCCTTGGTATTCATGCGGGGGCCCTCTGTGGATCCTAAAGTCCATGATGCTTAGGCCTCTTATATAGAAATGGTGTAGTATTTGCATATGCTAAGAACATGCTCCTGTATATTGTAAATCATCTCCAGATTACTTATATGCCCAGTACTGTGTGAGCACTAGGTAAACAGTGGCTGAACTGCGCTGCACAGGGAATACTGACAAGAAAAAAGGTTTATGCATGTTCACTACAGCTGAATTTTTCCTCAATATTTTTGATCCACAGTTGGTTGAATCGGAAGATCATTGGTGCTTTTCTTGAGACTAAGTTGTTTGACTTTTCTTGGGATCCGCGGCACACGAATTCTCCTATTAACCCCTTCTTCCATTCCCAGTTTTAAAGTAGTTCAGTGAAGCTATCCTTCAGAGCTACATAAGTAGTAAAAGAGTTTTCCTCATCTTTTTCCCTCCCTTTCACCTCAGCTAAAATGCTGCGTCTTACTGTTTGCTACAGTACTACTTAATCTACACTCGTGAAGTTATAATTTAACTTTTTTTGTTTGGTGTTTTTAGATAGACTAGGATTCCCTGATTCAAATGAGATTGTGTAAAGAGAGAAAACAATACGAGACCTAAGGGAGAGAGGCCAGCATTTTGGGGCAGCTGATATCAGAGCTGAGTCTTTCAAACTGGAAACCATTTTTCTTACGGTGCTGCCACCGCCCCTGTCGGCTTGGGACATATACAATGTGAAATATTGGTTTCATCTGGCCTCTCTCCTTTTAAAAATGAAGTATTTGGAGAAGAGGGAAAGAAATAGTGATTTTTTTTCTTTTTCTTTTTTTTTTTTTAATAAAGAAACACATCTCTATGGCAGGATTGCGAGAAGAAAGATCAAAGCCTCTTTCCATAATGCTAACGTGGGCACTCATCAGAAAGGGCACATTTATGTCTGGAACCATCTCGTTTTCAACTAAAAAGGAATTTTGAGAAATAAACATCAGCAATGTCAACCCTCCACTCACCAGACCTTGCATGTGCCCAGGCTTATAAATATTTTAAGTTATCAACTCTAATAATAATCTAGTTTTTTGGCTGAGTACCCAGGATTGTGCTGCTGCTCAACTTCCCAGTCTTTCTTCTCCTCACATCTTCTTGTGTGTTGGAGAAACGCTGAGCCTGCCTTCCGGATCAGGTCCGTGCGCTGGGGCCCTGGGCCCTGGGTGTTTTTCTCTTTCTATTCCCTTCTTGCTCCATGTGGATCGTCCTTGTCGCTGGGGCTATAGGTCAGGTGTCTTTCCACAAGCTTTCTCTGATTGTTCCAAGCAGATACAGTCACATTCCTTGGAAGCATAATAGCATTTTTCTTATCCATTTATTTATCGTGAGTTTTAATGGACTTATCCCTTGATATCTTATGCAATACACATATAACTTCTGCTATCGCACCTGTTGCATTGTGCACGCCTGGATCGCACACTGCACACAGCCATTTGGGTCACACTGCCTCGAGCTCAGTGACCGCTTGTTGCACACATGCTCCTTGAGTTCGTGCATTTCTTCCAGCGTCTCCTTCCCCTGCTCGCTGTGAGAGTTGTGAGCCTTCTAGTAAGGAGCTTTTTTCTTTCACAAATACCTTTAACTTGACTGCTTAGAAAAATTTTCCAGGAGGCTAATTAAATGATTTTGACTTTTAACAAACTTGCAGAAGATATCTTAACCATAAAAATTACATCAATAAAACCAGTTGCAACACAGAAATACTGTTTTTTATTCCTGTGGGGTGTACAGAGTACCGTAAGATAACAATCCAGCCTTCGTGAAAGCTTAGTCCTTAGTGAAGGAGCCAGTACAACAGATAACATCGGAAAACATGAAAAGGTGCGAGTTATCAGGATAACAAAATGACTTCTTTGGATCCCAGATGAATTTTATTAAAAGCGTGAGCTATTTGGGTTCGCCTAAAGTGGAGGTTAAGAGTTGAGCTCTGGGGTTTGTGGTGAAGGTTAGAATCCCAGAACTGCTACTCACATCTGCCTGGTTCTGTTATTCTCTTAAGAGTGTTAAGCAGGCAAAGCCGTCACACAGAGTTTGGTGCAGCGTACACACTCATTACGTTTCCTCCGCTGTGAATTTTAGATTGCAGATGCACACAGCTCTTTAAAGGGTGCTGTATGCCAAAGTCTCTTGTAGAAAATTTGTAAAACTTCGTTTTATTTCTAGTGCGATTACATTTTTAAAGTTATAAATTATATGTAATTAGTGGTATCAACTAGAAGAGATCAAGCACCGTTCTTCAGGGTCTAAATTAATCATATGAGTAGTTATTCTCTAAGCAGATATTGCATCATACATGTCCAACAGCCTCTTAAAGTATTCAAAATTAATAAAGCAGTGAAGACATTAATCAAGGATGGTATCTGGCTGATTTGCATAAATTAATTAACATCAACAGCTCCAGCAAGCTTTAGTGTAGCGGCACCTGGGAAAACCTTCCTTCCCAGTGAAATAAGGTAGAGAGCCTGCAGGGCAGAGAGGGTTTCTATCTCCAAATACACACCAAGGTCACCATGTACACAATGCACATGACAGCCTAGAGCTCTGCAGGGGGACACAGCCAAAAAAAGTGAATGTAAAGCCCCGTGAGTGATCTCTTTTATGGCCTTTCGGTATTTATATTTTAGTCCAGTGTTAACATTCTGTTTCAGTGCTGCATTACCCAAAAAGTGTTAATATTTATTTTGTTTTGTTATTTGTAGATTCAACACGATCTTTTTGTTGACTGAGGTCTCAGAATAGAAGTCTAAGAAATAGTGGAGTGACAATAGTGACCAACCTTTGTCTCTAGATTTTTCCAGAACTTAAGAAGACCTGGACTTGTTTAGATAATTTTCCCCACTCAAGACCTGTTCAGTGGGCAGACATTGCCTTAACCTTAGCTTTAGTAAATCACTCATTCTTTCACTTAATAATGTTGCTGAGGACCTACTAAGCCGCTGCTCACTTTCTTCGGCAGCGGGAGTACAAATCTCAGGATCTTTGATTTCAGAGTGCCCAGAGCTTGAAATCTGGAGCTTCATGCGAGCAATTCTTCACAGACTGACAGATTTTGTCCTACAATGTTGATGCTTAGAAATGTACTACCAGATTCTTCCTAAAGGGAATTTGAGAAGTTTTCGCAGAGAAAACAAAATTTAGAATGACCCATTAATGTGCTTTTGTAGCAGAGGTGAGAAGAAAGACTGTTGTGGAGAGTGGGAACGCCATTTTAGTCATTTTCTGTAGTAGCTAGTTTCGATCTTGTTGTAAGTATTCTGGGCTGAGCTTGGTGGGCGGTTACTAGTTAATGGGTGCAGCTTGTATTTGTGAGAGGTGAGGACGGGCTGGGGGAAAGACAGAGAAAATCGTCTCTTCCTTACCTCACTGTTCAGCGGTCTCTTCACACTGGCAGATGTTTGAATGCTGGCTCAGTTGAGCTGTTCCTCAGTTCTAAGAGACGTATGTTGATTTGTAGCTTGTGGATAACTAGGACAATGTCCTGAGAGCAGTGCCTACTTCTTCCGTACAAATGGCGCCGTTGGGAGAAGCACTGTGAGACAGGGTGTGGCCAGTTGATGGCCTACTTTGCCCGGTTGAAATGGTTCATGTAGCCAGGCCTAACACCAAGCGTGGTTCCTAGATGTCTGTAAAGGTGGACTTTTTTTTTTTTGGGGGGTGCTGGGGATTGAACTCAGGGTCTTGAGCTTGCTAGGCAAGCAGTTTAACCACTGAGCTAAATCCCCAGCCCCAGGTTGGACTTTCTTGAAGTATCATGTTAATATCATTGATAGATTGTTCATTTGGCAGAGTGACCAGAATGTTTTAGTACAAGGAACAAGACATGCTATCAATTTGATACCCTTACAGAGTTTCCTCTTATGAACTTGGGTTAGTCATACAAAACTAAAACATAATTTATCCAAATTTCTGAAAATACCAAAATTGTGTTGCTGTCTGTATTGCTCTATCTGTGGGTACAAAAGTGCTGGTTAATACTTAGATTATAAGCAGGAATAGGATATGCAAATGCCATGGGGCATCTTTCTCTTCTATCTAGTGAGATGTTTCCATTTGAAGCATGAATCTTAAAATGTGTGGGATCTGGTGTGTTTTCTGCCCGAAAGGTAATACTTATTAATTTTCCTCCGTCTTTCTGATGCTAAAAATCTTTAATTTGTGCTGATGAATGCTGAAGTACTATATGATCCTCTTGTATATGAAGTACCATTCTAATGGTCTGGTTACCCTCTGCTCTGTTTTCCTTGTCTAGTGGACTTCTGTAAGCATTACAGTGCATCCTTGATCTGGAGAGTTCTTTAAGAATGTCATGTTATCAATCGAGAGCATATGGCAAATTCACAAATTTAATAACAATAAAATATTGTTATTATTTGTACAGTATAAGTTGCCAGAATAACAACTTGATTTTAATAGAACGGAAATTTAAGGAGGAATGATTGTTTCCTTAGGAAATCTACATATTTGAATGAAATTTCTGGAGTGAAACTTGTCTACCATTAGGATCCACAGAACACCTTGAGCAAAAGTGAAAGATAAGAATTTTCTTGTGCTCGCTCTAATCTTGTCCCTCCCAGTGTGGTCAAGGTGTGCGGTGTGGTGAGGGGAAGGCAGAGTGCTGTATTGAAAAAGCCTAAGCTTTGGCATTGCGCCGATTTTGATTCTGCAAATGTAAAAGATTCCTGAGCAGACAGAGCCAACAAGGGCTCACACAAGACATTAACCTTCCTTGATTTGCTAACATAAGTGAAATTTGAGCTCTTTATTTCTCGTAAATGCCTATATTGAGGAAAAACAGAATTTAAGCACAAACAATCACAAGCAGCCAACAAACATAATTATATAACTAGGGACCTTCTGACTGCATAGACCAAATAAGGCAACTGGCTAACTATGACCAATCAAATACTGTTTTTTAAACTACTTCTGGACTCAGTCTATTAAAACCTTCTCCTCATACTCCTTCACCTGGAGCCCCCACCTCACTTCTGGCTTGGAGCTCCCTGGTACATCAGTGTTTATCAAATAAACTAATAAATTTATTGTGCCTCAGTTTACCTTTTATAACAGTTTAGATTCTAGTTACAAAATTTAGTTGCTTGTCAACTCAGGTAACTTATTCAATTCATGTAAACTTTGATTCTTTAATAATACCTACCTCATATGATTATGGGGAAAATAGTTCAATGCACATGAAGCGTTTGGAGTAGTAGCTGACATGGAGTTTTGTAAGCTATCATCATTATTATTAGTGGTAGTAGATATAAAATAATTTTTCATGGGTTTCTGAGAGCTTCAGATGTTTAGCTACCCCATGGCAATAGCTTTTGGCATAAACTCGGGTGATGAGAAGACCTAGGTTGAAGGAAAGTGTGGGTCGAGTCTCCTATGAATCAAATCTCCACGATGTTAGTACAACAGGTGGAGGCAAACGGGAGCATTTTATACTAGCCTTTAAGTGCATAGGTAGCATAATAATGGATTCCTTTTGCAGTGTGGGAAGGATTCCAAGCCAGTTTCCTAATCTCAGGGTTTAGCTGGAGTAAAAGAAGGTTTGAGCCCTTAGCAGGAGCAGTATTCACAGGGTTTCCAATTAAGAAGAAAGGTGGATTTTGCGTTCAGAAAGGTTTGGAGAATATGGAGAATACAATTTCATACCATTGCGAGGAATTCCAGAGTCCAAAGGGAAAAGGGAGACTTCCGTTGGGAACTGTTGAGAGAGAGCAAACCCGCCCACAGGAGGGCTCCGTCACAGGTGTGACCCAGGGTAATGTGCACGTGGGTTTGGCCAGCGTGGCAGTGCCCAGTGGCCCAAGAATTTCTGCTGGCTTGTGTGGTGGTAAATGGCAGCACGGAGCGTTGCCTTGGGCACATTCCTGACTTTCTCAGGACGCTGCATACAGGTCTAGATCTCTTTAGAGCTTTCTGCATTTGCACCTATTCGGCCTCTTCTTGTTTTCCCTCTTTGATTCTAAGGGTCTCTTGCTCCGTATGCAGACTTCTTTCTAAGTTTGAGTTCCCTGTAGTTTTGACCACATTTTGGAGAACACAGAAACTGTTATTGAGAAAGTATTCTGACATTTAAGAGCAGCAAGACAGATTTTATTCAGGCAATAGGGGAGAGAGCCTTCAGCATACAACTGGGATCAAATCCGAATACAGCACAGACGGAAGGGGATTCATGGCTAACAGGCAGAGTGATGGGGTCAATGGAAAGAAACTCATTATTAGCTATAGATAGTAGATGGGTAAGTCTATTAAAATAGTCTGGCAAACCACAGACAAAGACTGCTCAAGGAGAGACTGAGTGTAAGTTGGCCAAGGGGTGAGTCTTGTCCACAGGAAGCTTGTCTTTTTGTTTTTGGCATCTTAGTGCCTGCTGAGAATCTCCTACCCGACCTGTCCATCCTGCCCTTCAGCCCCAGAGCTATTGCTGGATGTAGAGAACAGTAGGTCTCTCATTGCTTAAAGATCATTTCACCCTAAATGGTTATTCCTTTTACATTTTTCTTTTCTCTTCTCCTAATACATTGTCTTACATTAAGGTTTCACAGATGTGTTTGAATGACTTAACTTTATTCTCCCCAACTTTTCAGATTGCATTTTGTATGGAGGAGCACTCCAGATTTGATTTTAGTTTTCTCATATTTCCTAAATGACTTTATCAAGCAATTACTTTCCAAATTTGTTTTTATTTTTCTCATATTTTTCTAAATGTGCTTATCAAGCAATCAACTTTCTGCATCCCATATGCATTGAACTATATTAGAAAATAAAATATTAAGACCAAAGAGCAGGAAGTGCAGATTACCAAGAGATTAAGGTAGTCATAGAATGTGCTTATTTTCTATGGAAATGAATGGGAGGTTTGTATGTGCGGTACAAACTATGATAAAAGATATTAATCTGTAGTGTCTATAATGCTGTGTAGAATAATCATGCAGAGGGCACTGAATAGACACATTCCGATGAGAGTTATTGAAAGATTTATTGTTAGAATACAGAGTGGAGACGAATGTCAAAGTAGTGATGATTTTTTGATAAAAGATTGAAATGTGGAAACTAACAGTCATGAGTTCAGCATGTGATGAAAGCAAATGATGAAAAGTGTTGGATTCAAAGGTTTTGCTCTGGTGGTAAACTAGATATTTCCTTAATCAATTTTGATGGTTACAGACAGAAATATTGATATATTAGCCGATAAGTCATTAAAATAGAATCTGCTCTTTTATTCATTTTTAGTTGGATCTTTAACCCATTCAGAAGAAACATTTATTTACATACTTTAATATTTCTGATGACCTATTTTTCTATAAAAGATTTCAGAGAAGATAATTGGCACATAATGGCTACATTTTTAGAATAAAAGTAAATAGATTTAATACTTCATGATGGGAAAAAAACAGTTGTTACCTATTTCATGTAAATGGTTTATGTCAGATTTCTCTTAAACAACTCTTACATTCTAGATAATTGTGCAAAATTTTTGATGTAAAATAATTTACTTGGGATTCAAGTACAGAATTCATTGAATCACAAGATTAAAAGGAATGCCATCAAGACATTTATTCTATGTTTTTTGATGTTATACATCAAAAAGATATCGCATGTTTGAGATGCTATTTTTTGTGATGCTGTGGTACATGGCTTGTGTTCTGTTTTGCCAAAGTGCATGTTTGTTTTTCATTTTAAATACCTGTAAGCCCTATTGAACGCTAAGATTCAGTGGGATAGACCATGTCATGGTTGTGTCCCTTGTGTTTATAATGGGGCTCAGGAAAACAATGACTGAGACTTAGAAGAACATGGTACTGGACTGTGCTGCATAAATGGTTTTGGGATTTCTATCTTTAATTTCTGTTCAATCTTAAAATATTTCCAGTAGAAGAGATAGCCTACCTTCCTTTAGTAACCAGTTGTAGAATTTTGCTTATACTTGACCTAACCACTCTGAATGGGACAAGAAAAAAGATTTGACAGATACGCACTTTTAACAAAACTGTATATATGGCTACAGTAGAAATGTAATCCATAGTGTGAACAGAATTATAGTCATGTCTTCCTAATCAACATAAAGCCTTTCTGCCAGAAGTGAATCGTAGATTCTTAGTGTGATTTTTACAGGTATGCATTAATATATCATTGTTTGGCTCTTCAAACAATTCACATTTGATGATGAATTCAGGAAGTAAGTTGGAATTTATCCTAGCTTTGTCTTCTGAAAAACATGGCAAATACAATCAATGATTATTTAACACATCCATGATTGGGCTGTAATTCATGTGTCTCACTGTGGGTGGCTTGAACCACCTGTGCAACACACGTGACTGTCCATTGGGCAGCTTTTTATTAATTTGATTGGTTAAAAAGACCAATGAAAGTCTAGCAAAAAGGGCTGATTAGATCCGTTTGTACCACCAGTGATACAGGCCACCAGTCAGGCATTTACCAAAGGTGGTTCAAGTCGGCAGGAACTTGTTAATGTGAAAGGGGAACATTTTTTAAATTTGCAAACTACTTTAAAAATAGTTTTCATACTAAATATACTGATATTGTATCTTTCATAACTATGCATAGAGTCATGAATGAAGTCTGATGGGTCTTTTATTAGTACCATCATCCTAACTCAGTATGAGTCCATCAATATGATTGAGCATGATTTAAAGAGCCCTGTAAAATGTTATATAACAGCCTTACCTCCTGATCAATCACTATGGGTCATGAGAGTTGAGCATGATAAACCTTTATAATATGATTTTAATAATAAAAGATCAGTTGAAATCTACCGTAAAATATAATGACTATAGCTAATGTATTATATCTTTGACAAACGGTAAGAGAATGGATGTGAAGTAGTCTACCACTGAATGATCAATGTTTATTAGTGAGATTTAGTCATTCTATCATATATACATCCTTCAAAACATCATGTAGAGCATTATAAACATACGTTTTACCTGTCAATTTAAAATAGAAAGAAAGGAAAAGGATCAAATAAGAAATGATTATTGGAACAGAAAAAACTGTTTGAAAGCCTAACTTACAATTGTGTACACTTAAGTGTCTGAGAAATAATTGGTTCCTAGTGAGACCCCTGATATTGACTGAAATTGTTGAACTAAATGTAAATAATTGGATCCATATCCATGTACAATTTAATTTCACAAGCTTTGTTACATAAAAATAAGACCTAAAACACCATTTATAATCTCATTTTTTATGGCATTTGAATAAAGAAATACTAGGAGGCCAATTGCATTATTACTCACTACACATGTTCAGTTTATTTTCACTGGAATAGTGATGATCATTATAGGTTCTTAATTGAATAGTTATCATACATTTATTCATTTAGTGTTTTGTTTAATGAGCATTTATGGAGTAGGCAGGCTTGTGAAAAAAGTCTAAACTGGAGCAATGAACTGGAAAATACAATAGATCCAGGTATTTTCCCCTTTCAAGGAGATATTAATTTATTTTCAGAAGACTGTGCAACCTATAAATTATACAAAAATTTTTCTTAATATAAACACTATGCTTTTATGCAAAGAATTTAAATTCTATGGATATTATAAACTGGCTTTTCAGTGGAATACTCAACATTTTAATATGTAATTATATTTGATTTTATGATAAAGAATGACTTAATATGTCAATTTCATTGTTAGAATTAAGTATAATGTTAAAATTAAAGTACATAAATTATGATATTAGTCCATTAGTCCATATTAGAATTAAAGTATATAAATTATGATAGAATTAAAGTATATGTAATTCATGATATCGCTGTGTTTTGGTTAGTATGAATACACCCATTCATGCTTGTTCTCATTTTGCATGACTAATTCTACTAGGAATATAAATATATATATATATATAGAGAGAGAGAGAGAGAGAGAGAGAGAAAACATGCCATTAAAATAATATAGTAAATTATGTAATATATCAAAACATGTAATGGTATATGTATGTATTTTCCTAACTTAATGATGCTTTTAATTTCCTGGAATGACTTGTATTTTGAACTATAATTTGTACAGGCAATTTAAAGTATATATGCTTTCGTATATAAACACATTCATACAGCAAATATATTACTTGGGAAATCTATACAAAAATACAGCAAGCTGTAATTATTTGTATGATGATATGATGTTTTTATAAATAAGAAGCCCCGAATGGTTAGGCAACCATGTGGGCATATTATGTATTTAGTAATATTGTAAAGCGCATTTGCTGCTGTTCTTTATCGAGTCTGCCTTACTTACACAAAAAGTGCAATATAGATAGGTTCAGCTCTACCTGGGACAGTCACTCTTGGTTTATATGTTGTGTTAGTTGGGGTCCTCCAGAGAGACAGAATGGATAGAAAATATATGTATAATTATGCAAGGAGATTTACTAGGTAGGCTTTACAGGCCCAGAGATGCAAGAGTTCACAGGGACTGTCTGTGGGTTCGGAGTAGAAGGATGAGCAATAGCCACCAGCACAGAGGGGCCTGAGGATCCAGTAGCACTGGGGGCCGGAAGGTCTGGAATCTCACTGTACAGTCACCAGTGCAAGTCTGCATGGGAAGGCAGGAGAAACTGGAGAGCAGTGTCCAAAGGCAATGACAAAGACCGGAGCTCTTCTAAACAGGAATACGTCCTTCTTTTTTGCCTTTTTATTCCGTCCAGCCAACAAGCATATTGCTTAGTGCCATCCACATCTGCGGTGTGTCTTCCCCACTCAGTTTACTGGCCTGCATGTCAGTCATCCACAGACACACCCAGAACGTTACTCATTTCCTCTACAATTCTTACTCAATTCATGTTGATGGATCACAGTTAACAGCCACATTTGTGTTGTGCTATGGAATTTGTGGAGTTACTTTTGCCATAAAAAGGATCTTGGTTTGGGTGATGAAACATACGGTCACTGTGATTGTTATGGTTTCTATAAAGTGTCCCCCAAAGACTGAGGTACGGAGGGCTTGATTGCCGATGCAGCTGATACAGCAGGAAGAGGTGGGTTTAGAGAGCTGGTTGGGTCATGAGGTTGCTCGTTTTCTCCATGGACTAACTCATTGATGAGCTCATAGCTGGATGAGGGATGCGGCACAGTTGCAGGAAGCAGGTCACTGGGGGATGCCTTTGAAGGGTATGTCTTATCCCCAGCTCCTTCTGCTACCTCTGGCTCTTTCCCACTCTCTCTGCTTCCCATCCATGACTGGCTTTCCACCACTCTGCTCTACACCCTCGATGTTCTGTCTCACGTCCAGCCCAAAGCAATGGAACCAGGTGACCGTGGATGAAGCCATGAGTTAAAATAACCTTTCCTCCTTTGTGTGGTTTCTCGCAGGTATTTAGTACAGAGATGAAAAGCTGACTGATACAGCCAGTAACACACATATCGTGAGAAGGTTGTTTGTGGTTGAGCTCATTATAAAAGCTAAAGATTCTGCCATAGATGTTTTAGGAACTGACTTGATCAGTTGCCTTGGGGAATAAACATTTTATGGAGTCTCACGGTGTCATAGATGTTTAAGTGCCCATTGCAGCCTTCCTTGTGCATGGTTATCCAGGCTTCGTCTGGATACTACCTGTGCCTAACTAGAAACCACAGCCTCTCTCTGCTGCTGAGCGGCATTCTCAGAGGCTCGCAGCAGAGACGCACCTACAGAAACCTCAAAACCCCTGCAGCTGAGTGTTCTTCTAGTCAAGGGCCCTCCAGACCCTTCTTTCCCAACCTCCTTATATATCATTTTTTTTCAACTCTGAGTTTGACTGCATTTTCTTTTTGAAGAACCTGCTAGTTCCTTCTCAGTAATGTGGGCCAAACCAGATTCAACCACAGGCAACATTTTGGAAACATGACAGTGACCTTCTGTGTTACTCTAGTTGAGTTAGTACCACATACTTGCTTTGGTTGGATACTGGAACCACTAGATTCTCTGCAGGCCATAGAGATCTCTTCTGTCCTGTAAGACTTTTGAATGTCCTTGAAACCATTTCTAGAAACCCTGTACATGATTTTCTGACTTTGAAGACTAACTTCACTATGCATTTAAAAACATTCTTTCCCTGGGGTTTTATTGTACAGTAAATGCCGCTGTCATGCAAATTGAGAAAAATACTACTTTGCTGTTGTTTTACCAGGCGTCGTTTACCATTGTAACACATCCTGAGGCCGGGGGCTACACTGCTTTTGGTATTTGAAGAGCTGATAGGATACATGGCGTCACACTGCATTTATCACCTTCTCATTATTTTCTTGGCCTGTACATTTATGTCCTGAACCACTATTATTTTATTACAAATGATTTTTGTAAACTGTGAAATCGTTTTGCAGCGTTTGTTACAGTCAGGCTGTTATACTGATAGAACATGTAAGTAGGCTGTATTATTGAAGAATTCATTTGCGATGTAAGAAGCAGGTGTTGGGTCTCAGAGAGTTAAGCCTGAGGAACCCACATAGAGCATCCCCATCCTAATGCCCGGAAAGCATGGATGCGGAGGTCAGTCAGCCTGGGGAACTGCTATAATCATGGAGGAAGCTCCACACCCTTTGTGTTTCTGAATAGGTCTGATAGGACATTTTTTGGTAAGGAGTGAAATATGGATACCTACACCTTCTACTGATTCAGTAGGCATTTAAAAATTATTAGTACATGTTTGCAGTATTTGCATTTTGTAGTCATCTTGGGAAGTGGGTACATGTACATAATGCAGCTTGTTTCTTTTTTTAATCCCCTTTCCTCCTCCTTCCCTCCTGCTCTAGTTCTTTTTTTACCCCTTTTCATTCTTGCCGATATTATTAATCCCACTTCATGTTCATGACCTTTTTGTGTGGGGGCACATAGAAGACCACAACATTTCCTTCTTGTGATAATCCTTGCTACTTGAATACAGCGAGTATCCAGTTTTGTTTTGTTTTGTTTTTTTCTTTTAGATATACATAATGATAACATTTATCATAAGGACTTTGTGACTGTACATGATATATCTTGCTTCTTTTTTTTTTCCATTCCCCTTCCCTCCCTTCAACCTTCTTCCCCTCTTTATTTACAAAAGCTTTGTTTCCAGTTTTTCCTTCTACTCTCTCTTTTTTTTCTTCTCCAATTTCTTCTCCGGTCCTCCTATGAATGTTTTCAAGGACCTAGACTCATCTTCAGTCATGGAGGGTGACTACTCCACTCAAATACAGGACATTAGACTTCCATTATTAAGCAAAGACACTGTAGCTTGTTTGATCATTTGTACCAATAATCTTGTAATCATACTGGCCTAAATTACTTTCAAAATCAATCAAATACTCTAAAGTCTATTGTAATTACTGTAGGTAAACTATACTTCCTTTGAAAGTTTTGGGGTTAATTTTTTTTAAGAACTTCATATAGATCTAGAGACATAGTCTCTTTGTAAACAAACGATATAAATAAAGAATAATGTAACACTAGTTACCTGCCTGCAGTACTACTGAGGTACTGATGGCTGTGTGACAGAATCTAAATTTAATGCAAACCGGCGGTTCAGGAATAGTCAGTGAATCTGCCCTTCCACAATTTTCACCTGATGTCACTTAGCTATAGAGGATTCAGGGCAGAAAGGGTCTTAGGAGTAATGAGATAGAAGCAATTTGCTTCCTAATCTGGAGTAAGAAAAGAAAAAGAATCCAAAGAGAACTTCAACAGAACTCAGTGCTCAAAGCTGTGTCGAGTATTTGTTAATGATAAGTGATTAATAGACACTTTATTCAGAAAGTTATTTTGGCATTAAAAGTACCAAAGCAGCCTGACTAAGCAGTCATTTCACATCTCTCTTAGGTGAAACTGGCAGTGTGTCAGAAAGCATTACCGAACCAGAGTTTCAGTGTCTTTGGAAAATAGCCATTTTTCTCTCTGTAGATTTGAATTATTTTCTTTTGTTGAAATTGATTTCTTTTAGTGCTTTTCATTTTTCAGCAGATTTCTTCATTATTCATTCTATCAAAGTGTCAGTAGACCCTGAGAACAAGGTACATTCACATTCCTGCATATATGCTGTGCAGCCAAAGAACCTTATTTCCAAGGCAATTTTTTTTTGCACTGAGTTATGTATATACCTGTTACTCTGTATTTTGAGTTTTTAACTATTTAAACAAGAAAGACTATAACTGATTAAATACCAGTGGTTTATTTAATTGCGTTATTATTATTTGACGTAGTACTCAGTATCCTTTTTCTTTTTTACAAAACTTAACGTAATTTCACATAGCCTGGTGAGCACTTTGGCAAGACTGTGCTGTTTTTCCATCATTAGACAACAATTTCCTTCTTTAATTTGATAATCTGCTCTAAGTCCTTAAATCAATAACCCTATAGTGAGCCATTTGTTGAAGGAGTGTTCATGGTGACTGGTACAGCCAATTAAATGAAGAATAATTGGTTTACTTGAGCCCCTTCAAATCCTTAGTTCAGAATACTGCAAAAACAAGTGTTCTTTCTCAGGCCAGCATGTAATTTTGTCTTCTGTAAAATCCAGTGTGCCCACGTGGATTTACCCTGCCAGTAGATGGTTTAATTTGACTTTAATGATATCCTATTTGGCTCTATAAACCCTACTGAAGCCATCTTTGCCATGGAGTTAATAATGTAATCTAGTCTGTAATAGCATTAGGTGATAATGAAAGCAGATATTACAGACATAACCATTTTCATATCTAATACAGAAGCAATGTGTTCTAAGGAATTAAGTTAGGACTTTAATATGATATTGTCATCACATGTTAGCTGTGTTTTGGAAGACTCTTTTTTAGGTCTAAGTAAACACGATTTGAAATGTCCCTGTCCTTCTATATCTCTTAGATGCTTTGCTGTCGTGGCTTTGACGTGGTAACTCCTGAGATCATTGGTTTGTCAGAGCCCAAATATAAAAACAACCAAAAGCAACCAAAGAAGTAAACAAATATTATTCCAATAAAATCTTTTGAGACTTGCAACTGTAGAAATGAAGTAATGTTTCTTCTTCTAGCTAAGTGAAACTGATCTATTACTCTATTATTTGAATGTCACGCTGCCGGCAACATTTGTATACTTTGTGTTGTAGTAAGATGGGGGTGTTTTTCATCTATCTCTCAACCTTTAGCTGTAATATTTGAGATGAATTTAAAGTGTGACAGTAACATGAACGACATCAAATGACCAGGCGCATTCTCTTTAGTACGTTTTTAGTTTTTAAAATGTATTTTTATTTAATTAATGTGTCCAGGCAATCCATTATGAAAATTGGAAGCTTCCTGTTTTAATCCACTTCATGTTACCAAGCAAAGATTTTCTTGGCTGTGCACGCTTTACATTTTCTCTTAATACCATATAGTGGAATTTTTATCCTCTTAGAATTACATAAATAAGGGGATTATACTACATATTTTGTTCTCCACCTGGCTTTCTCACCAGTGATATACAGTGGGAACTTTCCTGTATCAGGCACAAACTTTATATTTTCTGATGGATGCCTAGCATTACATTCTAGGTGTGAACTTCATGCATGTCTTTATGTTTTTGATTGTTTTCCAGTTGTAAATTTGATGAACTCCAAGAAAGCAAGTGGACTTCCTTCATATTTCCCTTGCTCAAAAATGTTCTTTTATCATTAGTTCAGATCTATTTTTTTGTTTGCCACTTTCCATTATGTGAAGTGGCAGTTGTAATCTAGGACATGAGTCTTGTCTTTGGCATGAGAATTAGACTGGGATTCTAGAGACCTTGATTTTCTTGTACTTTTATGTACTAGTAAAGGCACGGCATCTGGATGGGCATGATTGTGCCAGATAATGGAGGACATGGGAGGTCAGGAAGAAATTTGGACCTGACCACAGGGCTGTGTGTGGACTGAGAAATAAGAGGCTGGATATGATGCTGTACAGTAATACATGCCATATGAGAAGATTAACCTAGAAGTGGATTGTAAAGCCAAAGGATATGTGGCTAAATTGGTTTTTTGGGTGCCTCACGTCTGATGCTGATAAACAAATAGTCTTGTGTGTAACAGCAATAAAAATAGAGAAGGAAGAGTTTGAGAGAATTAGTACTAAAAGTTGAAAATGGCACATTTTTGTCAGTTCAGAAGATGGCTAAGTGTTTTCATGTCCTGATTATTTGGGGACATAAGAGGAAAGGAACACTTTAAAATCAAATAGTTATGTCCTTATGAGGGGATTAATTTTAGCAGCTTTATTAAGTTATAGTTTCTATTCAGTAATGCATACAGCTTTAAAGTGAACAACACGGTAAGGGTTGATGTAAGTATGCACCTAAGAAACCATCTCAGTAATGAAGAGAGTGAGCGTATCTATCACCCCCAGAAGCCTTCTCCTGCCCCTTGGTGATCTTCTTGGTGCTCCCTTCACCTCATAGAAGTACAAATTCGCTTTTTGTCACTGTAGATTAGTTGGTATTATGTTGTACGTGCACTATTTGGTCTACCTTCTTTCCCTTAACATCGTTATTTTGAGATCCATTCATGTTACATATAGTTCATTCATTTTTATTTCTGAACAGTATTTTATCATGTGGTTATAGTTGCAAGTTTTTTTCTAGTCCCTGGAGCACCTGGAGTATTTCCAGTTTGGGTCTATATGAATAAAACTGCTATGAACATTCAAGTACAAGTTTTTTATAGGCATATGTTTTCTTTTCTCCTAGTTAAACCACTAATAATGGGATAGCTATGATCATATGTTGGGTATATTTTAACTTTTAAAGAAAGTACCATACTGTTTTTAAAAGTGATTATACCATTTTCACTCGTACAAGTTATGTATGAGTATTTCATTTCCTCCATATCCTCACCAACATTTGATGTGATTGGTCTTTTTAATTTTAGACACTCTTAATTGACATGTAGTGATATTCCCTTAGAGTTTTAATTTGCATTTCCCTAATGACTAATAATGTTGAGCATCTTTTCAAGCAGTTATTTACCATCAGTTATTTTCTTTGATGAATTTCTAATTTAAATCATTTGTTAATTTTGTACTGGGAATTTGTTTGCTAAACAGAATTTTAAAAAAATTCAATTGTATATATATTTAAGGTATACACATGATATCATAGTATTTGTATATTTATAAATAAAATACATCAGTGATTATAATATTTGATTTGTGAGCATAATTCATTCTGGAAACATGTCTGTAATCCAAAGCACTTGTATATCAAAGTGAATTTCCCCATAAAACATAATGAAATCTCAGATGATTTATTCTACAACCAAAAATATTCACATAAAAATGATTACAATAGTGTAATATAATACAGAATAATAAAGAAAATGCACAATATAAAGAAAAATAAACAAATTAATCTGCATTATCTTTGAAACCTTTGTGGCTAGTGTGAAGGAGATGAGAGAGGAGGGTTTTGGTGTATGACGACTTCGGCTATCACTAATGGAGTTGTTGCTATCTATTGGTTCAGTGGAATATTTTTCTTTTTGTGCACCTTTAATAAGGAACCTCTCTGATGAAACTTGTTTTTGCCTTTTAAGGATTTTGTGAAAATGTGACATTGCATCATCTTTAAACAGATTCATCACATGCATTACAACAACCTTATTCAGGTGGTGATTTTCTACAAAATTTTGCCCAGCTTTCCACAGTTTACACATCTCCCTATTATCATTTGAAGTGAGGGATTCCTCTGCCTTTTTCTCCTTCTCCTCTGCAGGTGAGATCTCCTCCACAACCCCTTTTGGTTGGGAGACAATGACATATAGTCCCACAGCACGAGAGAGAGAGACAGAGAGAGACAGAGAGACAGAGAGAGAGAGAGAGAGGAACCACTGGTTCAGTTGTGATTTTGTGATATTTGCCCATTTATCAAGTTGAAATTTATTGGAAATGTTTGCTTGTCTTTGAGAACACTTGCAGAACAAGTTACTTGCAATCTAAGTAGTGAATTATTTGTACTGAAACAAAATAACACACCTATAATCTCAGGTAGTTGCCTATTTATTCCTTCTGTGGGAAGAGCAGCTATAATCTACTTATTTAGCAGAAATCCTGAATATAGTACACTGTTATTAAGCATAGTCTTCTTTTTGTGCCTTCTTTTGTTTTGGGTACTGATGATTTAACTTAGATCCTTCTCATTGAGCTATATCCCCAGACCTTTTTATATTTTTATATTATTTTATTTTACATGATTTGCAGTGCAGGGGATTGAACCCAGTCTCACACATTCTAGGCAAGTGTTGTATCACTGAGCTATAACCCTAGTGGTGTTTGTTTGTGTATGTGTATGTATGTATATATGTATGTATGTATGTATTTACTTATATATTTATTTACTTATTTTGATACATTCTTGCTAAGTTGCCCAGGATGGGCTCGAACTTGTAATCCTCCTCCTGTATCAGCCTCCCAAGTAGCTGGTATTACATATGTATGCCACTGTGCTCAGGTTCTGTACATTCCATATTTTGACTTGTTCGTCCTATATATTTTCTGTTTTATATTCTTCAGCTTCATCTCCCAACTTCCTTTGTAAAAAGTTATTTGATATTTTCAGATTGAAAAGTTAAAATACTATGCATATTTAAAACAATAACTTTAGTTTTCATTTGTTTAAAGAAATATGTTGTTGTGATTCGACTGTGAAATTTCTGAAAATTATAATTTTTCCTTTCCATAAAAAACAAATATGATTATATTGCACAGAGTTGTTTTAACCTTAATTATAGTTCTGTTTTTTAGAGAACAATACAGTGTATTCTTTAAAAAGAATAAGTATAGAAAATACTCTGTAATCGTCCCCAGATTATAAAAGTAATTATATTCATTATTCATTTTGCTTTTAAAATTAGTAAATTATTAGCTATTGAAATTATAATTAAGCCTTCACTTAATAGACAAGGCTTTGCATATTTAATCATTGAATTAACGATAAGCTACATTTAAAAAAAAACATTTGACAAATTGGACATTTTTAGAGAATTAGAGATTTAACTCAACCTTAAATGTCAATATTCTCTATAAAATTTTGCATTGTCTCACCAAGATTAAAAGTGCTCTTAAATTTCACAGAAAGGGAGGTTTTGAAATCAGATTTGAAAATACATTATTAAAATGTTATTAAATATGTTATTGGGATAATATTAATGAAAATGTCTCATTTTTAGATTTCTACTATATATGTAAGAAATTATGGCTAAGTGATATCTGAGTAACTTAGGAGTCTTCCCCCATCTCTTTCTCTGTACATAGCATTATTTTTTAGTATACTTTGTTGATGTCTTATATGAGTGAAATATTTGGGCAGGTAGACTTTTCCAATCCTCTAGGTAATGTGTGTACACATGAAAAGAAGAAAATAAATGGATAAAATTAGTGTGTGTGCTATTTTTTATTCGTGAAGAAATTACTTCCTGCCGTATTTTCCACAAGGAAAACACCCTTTAGTCGTAATACTTGAGGCCATCAGATTTTTAAGCCTGGCTTGGATCAGTGACTGTGCCTGGCTTACCTATTTTCTGCCTCCACAGTGTGTTGTTGTCCTGATTGCACCTACAGTCATTAACGGTGTTAGAACCTTTTTTAGCAATGTGCTCCAGGCTGCAACCTCACGTTGCTTAAGCGTGCTGTTTGAATGGGAAAACTACGTTTTTATTCGTGCCCCAGATCATCACGAAGCAAAGGCTTTCAGGGTAGTCCGTCATCGAGATGTAGAAATAAAATCAGCATTCATGCTTGGCTTTTCTAATATATGGGCCCAAGTGGTTTTCCATTCATGGTGAACTTTCGTAGGCCAAGCTGAATGTTTGAGACACAAAGATACATGGTGTTGCCTTGAGCTCCAAAACCTCCGGAGTGAATATCCACGTGCAGTTGGGTAAGTGTTGCTGAGCACGATGCGGAAACCTGCTGCAGTGACAGAGGAGAAGAACCGGCTAGAACATCGTCGCCTGTATTCCTTGAACTGCTCTCTGAGTTAGGAAACAACAAGTTTTAAACCAAACGATTTTTTTAGCAATCACTAAATAATAATTACAATGAAAGAACCATCTCTACAGCTCCTATTACACGTTAGGCATCTACAACCATTAATTGTCAAACAATCCTTTAAGATTATCATTATACTAAAGAATTTTACTTTGCTAAATCAGAGTTCTTCCCTAACATCAATAAATGGAAATCTTAGAACACAATTAGGAATTCATGGCTTGAATGGATATTTCATTGCTCAACATTTACATTAATGCCTTTTGCTTTTCTATTTATTTAATTTCTACAGCATTTACACTTAGGGCTTAACCTGCCATCATCTTATTCACATATAAGGCCCAAGTCATGTTAAAACTTTGAGTCATTCTCATAGCAAGCCAATAATTTTGACAGTGCTTCCCGATAAGCAGACCTTTCTTAAAACTATGAGGGGGTCGGGCTTAAAAATGTGATGGGAAAGGTGGTCCCTGTTCTTATCCGTTGTGTGGCTACAAATTGGCTGGGCTTTTGACACATGGGTGGGATGTTTTACATCTTAGCCTTCAATCAGGGATCAAACTCAGATTTTTAAAGTTCCTTTTATTAGCATTTTAACTGTTAAATACTGGAATATGCATGCACTTAAGTCATTTAGCCCTGTCTAAGAATCCATCCAATTAAAAATAGTCAGTGAACTTATTGAGCATTTCAATGTTTTTCTGAAAAAAATGACTTACTATTAATCTTTTTAACTAGAACATTTGGGAAAGCTAAGCTGTTAGTATCTGCAGACCTATTTTCTGCTGCTTTGTGTGCTGCTTATAGTTGTGCTGGTTTTTAAATAAAGGCCACACTTTGAGCACACAGTGTGCTTGTGGCCAATGTATGCTTCACCTACTTTCTTTCATTTTCCCAAACTCAGTTTGTATGAGAGATAAGCTTTTCTGTTCTGTTTTGTTTTGTTGTCTGTTTCTTTTGTTTTTTGAGTTGGGTTTATGAAAGCTTTTAATCCGAAGGAAGAGAAATCCCTGCAGAGTCAATGCCGACCTTCCATGGCCCCTACGTTTACTTTTTTATTGACTTCAACAGAAAACTGACTGGATCATGGGAAATTCTCGATTGGTTTTATTAAGATTGTCAATGGAGAGTGAAATACGTGGAGGAGGCGCAAGCCCTGACTGAAACTCAGCGTTAAATCTGTCTTCTTGTTGTGAAGTCCGCCTTCCACGTTCATGCTGGACTCTTGTGTGTTACTGTGCTGTGAAAAGCTGGTCTGCTGTTTCAGCAGACTGCACAGAAGATTCGGGAGGAATGATAGATGGAGAGGAAAACCACTTACTCTCACTGCTTTTTGTCATAGTCGTGTCCTCTTGTTCCATCATACGTGCTTTTCCTACAATAAGTTCAACTATTATTACGGCATTGTCACTTTACAAGAGGAGACCAGCCGGGAAGTTCTGATGGATGCCGGAGAGACGGAACGGCGCTCTGTATTTTGTAGGTGATCGATGGGCTGAGTGTCCGGGATTGTAGAAAGTGGACACATAGTACAGCGGCTTGTTTGAAGCTCCCTCCACTTTTGCTATCACTTAGGAAATTACAGGAATCGTTCTGGGTATCTGGAATCTTCATCAATATGTGGCAAGATTTTTTTGTTTGTTCATTGTCTTTGGTTCTTTTCATACTGCTGGACGAAAACAAAAATGAAGGAACTGATTCTTATTTTAATTTAAGAGAATAAAGGAATCATCTGGCTCACACAGTTCTCTACTAAAATTCAGATAATCTGATTTCATTGGGCTAGCATATTTTTGAATATCTCAAGAGATATATATATATATAAAATTATATATTACATATTCATTCAATATTGAGATTCCATTTCACCAAGACAGTATTAGAAAATGTGTTTGTCTCAGGATCCTCTTGCATATCTCACTAAATCTAAAGAAAAAAATAGAAACACACAAAGAATATTAGAGAGAGGAAAACAATGGTTTGAAAATGCTGTGAATTTCTGGGTATTATAAAGAAGGGGTCAAGGGAATAGAGAAATTTGAATACCTAATGCTTACAGAGGGAAATGCCCAAAATTGGGAATCAGATTTCTATTTCTAACCCTTAGCAGTGAAGGGAATTAGCAATATTAGATATTACAGATGCTGAGGGCAAAATCTGGCACAAAAACGTGGGGATGTTAGAACATCTAAGTGGGTTATGTTGTAATTCCATAGGCCTCCCTTTGCCGAATAGACAAATGCCTGCCGAAGTGCCACTAACCCAGCCGGATAAAGAGATTTGCACTGTGGAGACTTTGAAATAGAGAGATTGCAGACATGATAACGCTATGCACAGGGCTGAGAGAGAGCCTGCATAATAAACAGTGAGATCTCCCATCAGGCGTCTCCAATAGCCCTGGAGACAGGCCTATACTTCCCCCTACGTCTTTCCAAACAGATTACTGGAAGCTTATGTTCTGGAGAAACTGGCTCCAGAGAAAAGATCTAGAGGCAGTGGCACTGGAAAGGCTGGCTGCCTTTGAAGACCTGTTTATTCTGCCATGAGACCCTTTGTTTGGCAAGCTGCGGCTCTTATGCGAAGGGTTCTCAGACTTGTTTTATTTTTCTCCCTCTTAAATATATGCACAGATTGCCAAGTGTTTGGAGTATGCTCTGCAAAGAAATAAATAGCCACAACAGGAGCAAAAAAAATCTCCTAAAAGGAACTTGAAGAGGCTCCACTAATACTTAGGGAGCAGAAGAAATGACTTAAATAAGCAAGAAAGAAAATTAGAGAAACAGGAAAATAAATTGCACTTACAAAAAAAGAAGGTGATGTTGTTACAAATGGAATAGTTGAAGAAGAGAGATCCCATAAAAACTAAGACAAAAATGAAAGCAGATATAAAATAAAGACATAAAAATATTTGCATATTAAGAGACTATCCTGGAAAATACAAGTAGACCACATACTATCCAACTGATCGGGCTTCCAGCAAAGAGCAGAGCAAATGAAAGAAAACAAATTCTTAAAGTAGTTAAAAAATGTCCCAGATCTGAAAGACAGTAATTTCCATGTGCGAAACGTGTAGCAAAATTAGTGAAAAGGGACCAAGAATATAATCATGAAATTGCACAACCACAGACATGATGATCATTCCTAACTGACCTCTAAATGAGAAAAATAAATGTGTAGAAAAGGGTAAGGATCTAAGTGACGTAGAGTACCCCAGCAACAATATGGAAACTAGAAGTGGAAGAAAATCACAAGACAATCCTTATTTGACAAGTCTAGAGAACATCCATTCAAAATTGGAGCAGACAAACTGAAGGATCCAGGAACATAGACTATTTTGATACCTTTGACCATAATAACATCTGTGTCCAAGGTGGTTTTAACATTGGAGAATTCGAGAAGAGTTTAAGCAAAGAGGAAAAAGGCAACTACTAAATCCAGGGAGAATATAAATTTGTAAGGGAAAGGAAATAACAATTTGGGTCTTCAGAAAAAAAGATAAACTCATAATAACACAAATAGGTCTGTGGATGTATTTCAGTGGTAGACTACTTGCGTTGCATGTGTAACTCTGTGGTCAGTCCCCAGCACTGGAAAACACAAAAACAAAATAACAATGTGCAACAAAAGAAACAATCAAACAAGTCAGGAGACTGAATAGGAGAAAATCTTCGCTAGCTAGTCTTCAAACAGAGGATTAATATCTGGAATATATTTTTAAGAACTTAAAAAAAGATAACACCAAAATAAAACAAAAAGCTAGGTAGCCCAAACAATAAGTGGACAAATCAATTGAACAGATACTTCTGAAAAGAAGAAGTATAAATGGCCAATAAGTATATGAAATATTCAGCGTGCTTAGACATCAGACAAATGCAAATCAAAGCTACACTGAGATTTCTTCTCATTGCAGTCGGAATGGGCTATGAGCAGGAATACAAAAACCAGTAATTGCTGTTGAAGATGTGGGGTCTTTTACTGTTATAAAAGAATAATAAGTTATGAAATGTATTCTTCTAGCTACATGTTAATATGATCCACACATACCCATTAATTTAAAAATTAGCTATCTATTAAGACAAATAGTATAGGTAAACGCAGAATTAGGATGGTTTGGGGGGGAATTAATGATCATTTTTCAGATTTTGACATGATATTAAGTATATTGACTAAGATATACTGTTTAAAAATGATAATACTTTGACTTTCACAAACAGTAATAAATGTCAGAGATTTTTTTAGAAAGAATATATGTGGATCTAACCCTAGTGACGTGTTTTTCATGATGTTATGGATTTACTTTGGAAATATAAGCATAGTATTATTTCCTGTAGTAATTCATTTATTATTATTTTACTAAACTGCAAAACCAAATCCTATAACTTTCTTCCTTTGTGTGCAACTTTCTTTCTTACCTATAAGAATCGGTATCCCTCCGAAAATATTCACAGCAGGGTAAAAAGAGTGATTTTTAAGACAGGTGGATTGTTGTATTTCTTATTGCTAGTTCAGCTAAATACTGTTTTAACAATAGCAATTTAAAAATTACAGTGCTTTTCCTTTTTTCTCTAATCAGCATCATGCTGGTTATAAACGAAAAGGTTCATTTTAAAATATCTTCTGCAATGTGCTTGATTGTTAATTTCCAGGTCACCATCTAGCCTATCATGGTCTCGTGGGGTGATAATTTGTACTTATAATGGACAGGCTATTTAAAGCTACGATGAAGTCACCTTTCTACAGCAGTCGAAGTGCTGTATCCCTCTCTCTTGCTTACTCAGAGTTACATCACCCTGGCGTTTGCTAATTTCCCATCTTCAATAACTACGTACTGTTCAAATAAAACTTTAACTTTCCCACTGTCTAATTTTTCCAAGCAGTCCACATTCTGTTAGCTGTGGGCCTTGACTCTCAGGTGGGTCGCTCACCTTTCCCTTTTGCCTTCCATCCTTCCCTCTATCCTTCCTTCCTTCCTCCCTTCCTTCCTTCCTTCCTTCCTTCCTTGCAATATTCTCCATAACTGTAAGTAAAGAAATAGTTCTCATTCTCATGCAATGTCGTAGATTGTCTTTAATGTCTTATTTCAGATACTGTCCGGAATTTCTTGGATCTGAGAGCTTCGACCTCATACTACAGCATACGTAGTATAGATTGTAAGTTGAACTGAAAACATCTGTTTGATTCCAGTGTCACATAAATGATTTTAAAACTTCAATCAAATCAATTCAGCTTACTTTTCATCAGTAAGCCAACAGCAGATTCAGAGAATCAGAGAATTTTAGGGTTGAAATGGGCTTAGAAAGAATGTACTTTAAATCCATGAAATTCAAATAACAATTATTTGTCTTGTAACAGGGGTGTTTTTTGTTTTCCAAGAGAAATTCTTCTTATTTAATAAATAATCTTGTTTAATAAATAGAGGACATGGTAGCACTAAGTCACAGGTCTTGGTGTTTCTGATATATGAATAATCTGGAGAATCAAAGAGGAGTTATCCCCAATCTTTTTTGTGAATTTTCAGCTCATTTCAACTCTAGAGTGACACCAATATTAGCCACTGAGGAGTTGGGCTTTCTGCTGGGGCTGCAACCTAATTTTGCAATGTTTCTCACACTCGTGGTAAAGAATCCTTTTTTTCTCCCCCTTCCTCCTCTCTCTTCCTTCTCCCTTCTAGCTACCCACTAGTCCTCTCCCTCCCATGTTCTCTCTCCTCCAACCCCCTTATTCCTTCTCACAGTCCATTCCAAATCTTTCATAAAATATAAGAAAGTTAATTTACAAAATAGAATACGAAGGAAAAGCATGAGACCTGAATTCTTAACTATTAGATGAAGTAGACATGAAAATGTAAACTTGTTGCACCTATTTCCAGAAAATTCTTGATATCTCTACCAATCTTCTGAGGGATTGGAAGATTAGTAGTTCAGTTTGAGCAACACTACTCCAGTTGACTAGATGGATGGTCATGTAATGTGATTTCCATTTTCTCTGATCTGGAGTTGGATATACCTTAAATATTCATCCAGTGACAAAAATGATTGATTCGTATTTTATATCTGTTTTGTAACTATTTTGTTAGACTATACGGGTTGAATTCATTCTGTAATATCAGCTTCATAGTAGCCAATTCATAAACACTTGTCTTATTAATATTTTTGTTATGGTGGCTGTTACATACTTGAGAGATCTATGACAGCATCATTGAGGACATTCTGTGAGGCCAAGTTTGTTATGCAGGATGCATAAATATGTGAGGTTTGTATGTGTTCACATATCTTAGCAAGGACCTCTCATAGGGCAGTCTGGGTACATTTCCCTTTTCTTTTTGTTTTTTCTCCGCCGTCCACCCTTCCACTCATTCTTGGCTGAGACCCTTCACTGTGTGGCCGCACACCGGGCTCAGTTGCCAGTTTGCACCTTTTCTCCGAGTTGGGTCCTGTTTACTGTTCAGCTCGTGGTTCCTTGAGACTCATCTCATATCCCACCGAATTTAGTTCCCAACTTTGAATCAGAACACTTAGAGCTTAGAAATTTCCTCCTCCTCAACAGGACTACACACCTGTGGCTCTTCCTTAAACAGTTGTACTGACATTAGAGACTCCCGTATTCACTGTGAGGTACCAACTAACTGTCCGGGTAGCAAGATGGAGGGGACATGGTCCCTGTACCCTGGGACTTAAGAGTTTGGAAGGAGACAGCTGTGTGACTAAATTGTAAATGGCAGCTATAATAGTAGCCTTTTTTGAGGGATTGTGAAGACTTAAAAGGAAACAGCTAATTACTTTTGAAGAGAAGTCAAGAAAAACTTTACCAGTACTTTTTTTTTCCAGGAGGGGTGCTGGGGCTTGAACTGGGGGCCTTGCACTTGATAGGCCCGCGCTCTACCACTTGAGCTAAATCCCCAACTCCAGCTTTACTGGTGTTTGACAGTGGAGCTGAGTTGAGAGGATTTGGCACAGCAGAGTGGGTGACAGAAGGGGGGCGCTGTGTGCCCTGTATCCTTGGGCAGATGGGATCTGCAGACACTGCACTGTGTAAATGTGAGGAGATTTGGGCTTTGGAGCTACATACTCATGTCTTGCAGTTTATATAGCTTGAGTGGTGGCTCCGTTTTTAGATTCCTCTAGCAACAACCAAAAGTAGTATTTACTTGTAAAATTCAGCTGAAGCCAGCGTAGAACCTGCTTCTCTACAGCCTTTGCCTGGAAAAAGTATTAGAAACCTTCAGTTCATCAAATGGGCAATTAAGAACTGGAGATGCCCGCTAAATTCTGGAAGACTTAGGAAGATCTTTGGAGCAGTAAGAAATGTTCATGGTTGGAGACATATCTGAAATTATGAAACACGAAATATTAAGTTCTTTTAAAAAATACATATTAGTGTTCTATTTCTGTGCTTAGTAACTGTTACAATACTTTTTACATATACTTTTAATTCTAATGATTAATTTCAATATTTTATGGCCTATTATGGCTTCTCAGAAGTAGGAACTTACTGTATTACTTTGTATTTAGAGGCAGTAAGTGTGGAAACGAGGATGGCTTATCCTTAGTCAAAGTGCTGCTTGGGCTGCGAGGGGGCAGATAAGTAGGACAGAGAGCAGCAATATGGGAAGAGCAGATGACGGCCAGTCTGAGGCTCTGAGCTTTATGGGCTAGTGGAGACCGTAAGGTACAGTATTGTAAAGAACAACGGAAGACGTGGGTGGGAGATTCAGTTCCCAAATTCAGTGCTCCTGAATTCAGCCCCTGATTTGTGTTGTAGAATTGTCAGTCTGGTAGTACTGTGGCGTATATACCAATTAGAGGTGAAGTCAGAGCCTGAGAGATGGACAAAGGACTCCAGCAGGGGAGTGATGCGGGAAAATCTCTGTGTGGTTACCACTTTTATTCATTCAGCTGACAGACATTAAATTCCGAGTCAGTAGGTGCTAGAACGTAAAAGGAACCGCACAGACATGGACCTTGCCCTCAGCGAGCACCGTGGGAAGTATGAGTTTCCAGGTCTCTGCTCAGGTGACCAGAAGTGAGCTGACATGCTCAGTGCACTCAGCATTAGAGGGAATACGAGAGGAGAGAGTGTGTGCGGAGTTGAGGGTGGCTCCTCAGAGGGCCGGTGGCATTCAATTTCCGACGAGATAAGCTGAAGTACTTGGGAAGTGACTGAGAGACTTCGCGGTTGAAAGGTGTAGGCAGCGTTTCCCAGACCCGTGTGTGCGTGGGACGTCCCCAGCATCCTAGTCAGTTCGTTCATCTCTGAGATGCAACGACTGACACTTACAATTTAAAGGAGGTCAGATTTATTTGGGTTCATGTTTTCAAACCATGGAAGGCTGGTTCTAAAGCAGAAATGGCGTGGTGGAAAGGTTTGCGTAGAGGAAAGCTGCTCACTTCAAGCTGTCAGGAAGCAGAGAATAAAAATAGGAGGTGGGGGAGGAAGATCCACCTTTGTGGGTGCCTCCCACACAAACACACACATACCCGCTAAGCCAGCTATGGTGCTGGCACGGTGCAATCACCTCCCCAAAGCCCTGCTCTGAGCACGTGAGAGGTGTTTTTTTTTGTTTGTTTGTTTTGTTTTGTTTTCTCTGTTTGTTTTAATAAGACTATATATTTGAAGATAGTAGGGAGTATTTGAAAGTGAGAAACACCTTTTTTTTTTTTTTAAGTAAAAGAAGACAATTTATGCACATGAGCGTTTTGAGGGTGTTCTTGATCTTGCCAGAGTTGCTCAAATGCAAGTTCTTGTGCAGTAGGTCTGGGTGGAGTCCGTGTGTCCTCATGTCTCACAAGCTCAAGGTGGGGCTGAGAGAGCCGCACTCTGAGCAGTGAAGCTGTAAGGAACTAGATGCCAATATCGACACCTCCCCTGCTGGCACGTACTTCAAGCTTTAGAAGAAAACGATTACAAAATTATTTGGGAGCAGAACCATTTGCAGGTTAAGGAATGCCTGCCTGTGTGTGCCCACACATTCATTGTAATAAAATTCTTTTTGTGGAAAGTCCATAATCTCCAGGTCATCTTGAAAATATTTTGTGATGTCAACCTGGACAGAATCTATTTTGTTCACTTTACTTGTGGTTGTCAAAAGGGAACAATGAACTCATATTTACAGATAACCATTTCCAAACCCCACTTTATTTTTAAGTGTTGACTTTTCAACTCTAATCCATAAAAAAGAGAAGACGAAATGTCCAGCTAACATTTTTAAGAAATGTGATTTTGGGAGGGAAGTGATGTGGAGTGTTTGTTGCTTCTGGGAAGAAGATAGCAAATGTCGTTTGTGGAATAAATATATGTAATTGCATGTCATATTCTGAGCCCACATCGAAAGGCAGGAGATGTCACTGGTATTTGCTTGTGGGTTGCCTCACTATGCAAAGCAGTTGAGAAAGAATCCTTAGCTTCTTACTCTCTGTATATTAAATGAGAAATGAAAAGGATAGAAGTACCACAAAGGGCCTTTCTGAGATACAGAATAGCCGGAAGGTGGGCTTCCTTCTAATAGTTTCTGTGTGTTCAAATTTGATCAAGGATTTTTTAGTAGACATTTGATTTAAAGCTATCTTTTAATAAGGAGCTACTCTTGCAACAAGTGGTGACATTTTCATGGTTCTGACTGTTGTCCAAATAGATTATTAGGGGATTGGAGCGAATACTGTTCTCCTTTAATGGAAATATTTCTCCAGTTGAGAGTCTGTTGTCTATTGTGGCTGCTGGGATGATGTGGTGTGTGTGACAGTGAGAATGCTGTAGGAGTAAGACTTTCTACTTCTTAGTTGGTTTTATAGCTTTATTTCCTTTTACACTTGTTCATTGACTCCGCTCTCATTTAACAGGAAAAAAAATCAATTGCGTAAGGAAGATAGACATGTTTCAGGCTGACTAATAGACCAAAACCTCATTAGGGAGACAAAAGTTGTGTAGTGAAAGGTGCTTAACATCAGAAGACCTGGATTAAAGTCCTGGCTTGGCTCCGGACCAGCTTAGTAACCATCACAAGGCCTCTGTCTCCTGGGCTGGGAATAGAGAGAAGGCAAAATGCATTTATAATGGAGTAATCTGTGTGGGGCGAAAACATTCTCATGGAGACAGCACTTCCAAAGAAGTGCTTCAAATTGAAAACTGGTATACTCTGAATGGTATTTAAATATCATCACTAATGGTGTGGAATGCAAATACCTAAACATGTTGAATTCACATTTTGAAATAGCAAAATTTTCAGTCTTGAAATTTGTAGCAAAATGTTTGGACAGTGCCCTGACTAGAGAAGCAGACATTGTTTGTAGAACTGTATCTGTGGATTCAGAGTAATTCAGACTTTTGAGCAAATGTGTAAATTATAAAAAATAAGTTTCGAAAAGCGACTATTTTGACCACACAATATCTGGTTTTTTTTTTTTACATTCATAGTTACAATCCTCTCAAACCATGAAACTGTCTCGCTAGCATGATTCCAGTAAATTTCAATTTCTGATAATTTTCTGCCAGCAGAAATATTTATTCTGCATCAGGTTCATGATAACAATAATTGCACTAAACACTGAAGAAAAAAAAATTCTCAGAGACTTTTAGATATGTAAAATTTATAGCCACTTGCCTACTATGTTTTTATATATTAGGTAAAAATAATTTTAAACTTGTTCCAGTAGAGATATATATATATATATATATTACATATAATATATATAATTTTATACATGAAAGGCAGGGTAGCAGGAGTCCACAGAGATTATTTTGTTTGACGCTTATCCATTTTGTAAAAATGAAGAGTGAAAGGAATTTAGAATTCTGAAATTAATCCATTCACTAGCTACAGTCTGTAAAATATATGGCAAAAATAAGATATGTTAATTGCCACGTGTTTATTAAGTGTGGAATTAGTATTGAGGAAAGACTATGTGATATTAGTAAATGGAAGGATATCACCCCAAAGTTGACTATAGGTTCACACAGTTCCGATTGACAGCATGTAAGCACCAGGAAGCAGACTACTACCTTCACTTGGAGACTTCAGTGTGGACTCAGTCTGCAATTCGCATCCTGCATGAAGGTTATGGACCGCGGTGAGGATGTTGGATCTGTGTGTTTTTATACATTAGACAAAATCTTTGCAAGAATTACCTTGGGTAAAATCACGTATAAATTTTGCTTTCTTGGTGACCCAAATTAAACTTTGGACCTTGTGATATTTTAGTTAAAAATATGTACTGAGGAATTTGTGTATTGCACTTAATACATTGGCCCCAGTGAAACTTGGACCTTGAGATTGTGTAAATTTGGCCACAGAGAAAATGTTCTTTATTTCCTTTCTGATTCCAATCTGAAGTACAATCAAGATGATTTATGGCATCAAACCGATATTTCGATACTGGTATAAAAAAGTAAATAAATGGTCACTCTCAGCATCTATATTAAACCATGCCTGGATTAAAATGCTCCTAACTACATAAGAAAAAGTTCATCTTTACAATTCAGTCAAAACCAGGGTTGGCTATTCTGTATACACTTTTTAGTTTTTTTTTTTTTTTTTTTTTTTTTTTTTTTTTTTTTTTTTTTTTTTTTTTTTTTTTTTTTTTTTTTTTTTTTTTTTTTTTTTTTTTTTTTTTTTTTAGCTCTGCTGAGCAACTGCAGTATAAAAAGTTGAGTATTTGTATTATTTTTAGTTGTGAATAGTTACATTATCCCCTAAAGCTCCTAAGATGTTAGCGATTTCTCAGTGAATAGTCTCTGTTTTGGCTGTTAATGGAGAAAAATGGCTTAAAATATGGAGAGGCCGTGGCACTGGTCTTGCAGGGAAGACTAGAGTATGTGGTTAGCGTGTTCGCAGCTTACTTACTGTATTCTTCCAGGCTTCTTCCCTGAATAGAGTACCAGAAGACGTTTTAATAGAAACAAACTCCCTAAACTGTTAAATGCCCATAAGCAACATTATGTACTATTTCCTTTTCCCTGGCTACTGTAAACCCAGCAAATAACACCTTTGTTGGGAAGGATTCATAATATTTTAATTTGCAAGAGAGCTTTCTGTCCTTTGTCAACTATAAATAAATCCAGTTTAAGAAGGTTCAAGAAGGCTTAGGTCATATTTTATTTAACATTGAAGTTAGCCACTTCACAGATGAAAGTTTAATGTGTCTTGGAAGTTGTACTTTGATTACTGCACAATATGTAATTAAAACCAAAGTCAGTATAAGCATAAAGGACATAGAGCTCACAGTGTGTCTTAACATGCTTGCCTTTTGGATTTGGGATGTACGAGAATGTCTTGCATGTTATAGGACTTTCTGCACCCTAGTACCCACTCAGAGTGTTAGCAAGCCCAGCTGTCATCGTGGTAACCAGAATTATCCTCATAGATTTCCAAATGTTCCCCAGAGGACTACTAATTCATCCGCTGAAAAAAATCACTGCTTTATCATAAAGACTTAATTACTCTTTCCTAAGTTATCACCCATCATTTTCTCACTTGGTTACCCCTGCTCTTTTCTCTTCACCTGTTGGTTATACTGATACCATTGTTTTGGATGTCCTCATTTTAGGACTTGTTTTCTCGTCTAAAGATTCTCTTTGATCTTTCTTATTTCTCTGCTGGTTTCTTTCTTCCAACCTAAAATATACCTAATCATGCATAAATCCAAAGAAAACAATATTCAAACAAAAATTTGCATCCAAGAATCATATCTTCTTACACCACCATCTGTAGACTTTTGGAATTAGCCTGATTTTTTGGGATCTCATAATAAAACATAATGAAGAAATTAATGTTCAATGGACAAATGAATGAAGCATCAGTAACTTTGGTAAGTGTCACTCACCCATTGCATTTTTAAGAAGTCTTGCAGACTACCATTTGGGGATTCTATTTCATGGCTTTGTTTTAATCTTATTTTTATTCTCTTTGGTATTATAACCTCTTGTATGTGAGTAGCATTTTTGAAATTTCTTCATTCACTGTTGCATTTTTTTCCTTTTCTTTCTAATAATACTTGTATATTGCATTTTTTTCAGGTCCTAAGTAGCCTAAACTTAATCATATATCCATCATTTCTGTCCTTTGTAAGGAATTTTACTTATCTTTTGTATAAATGAAAACTATCCATTCTCACTGGTATCTCCCAAATGAAATATCCCACTTTGTATTATATGTTTAAATACATGTTTTTTAGAAAAGTTTTGCCCTTTACTTCTGTTTCTTAAGAAGTTTGACAGAGGATGATTCATCAAATTGAAATAGATTTGCTATGGTTATAATTTACATGCAAAATATCAGCTGATTTTTATCATTTTTTGAAGCAAATGTATTTGTTTTTCTCTTTTTAATGTAAGCGTATAATACCTGGAGAATTTATTTGAAGACGGGCCACTCTTGTAGTATGGAAAGAATTTTAAAATATCAATTTTCCCCTTAAAACATTGTTCTTTTATCAGTTTTCTGTCTTTCATTATTTAAATTTCACAAAGGAATGCAGTCGTAACTCATAATATCTGTCCTTCACTTCACCCTGGTGCTTTAAAATATGCTCATATCCAACTAGGTGAATAATTTTTCCACCTACCACGAGCTTCCATCGTCCTTCTTTAAAAGGTGTGTATTATGAAATGTATCATGTGCATAACTGGTTTAATGGATAAGAAGAGTTAGCACAGTAGTGTGAGTAACCCACTGTGTAGTCACCACCTGCCACTTAAGAAACAGGACATATTAGAACCTCGTGAGCATCCTGCGGCCTCCTGCTCACGTCTGCCCCTACTGTTCCATGAAGGTAAACTCACACTCAATTCTGTGCAAATCACTGCTATGCTTTGCTACTGACATCCACATCTGAAAGTAACATTCTGTTAGTTTTGCCTGTTTGTTTGTTTGTTTTTGTGGTGCTGGAGATGAACTCAGGGCCTTGTGCCTGCGAGGCAAGCACTCTAACCACTGAGCTAAATCCCCAGCCGCTTGTCTGTTCTCTGAAACATACTATGTTTAAGACTCGTTATGCAATATTATTCATGTGATATTCATCCTAGCCAAATGCTTGTAGTTACAGTTAATTCATTTTCTTTGCTCTAGAGCAGTGATGGGGAACCTTTAGAGCTTTCAGTGATACAAACAACACGCTACAGCATGCGCGCTCCAGGTTTGCCACCCCTGCTCTAAAGTATTTATGAAAACATCACAGTGTTCACCTTGGAGTTACTCCCACAATTCTGGTGGTGTGAACACCGCTTCTCTGGGTACTTGCAGAGGTTTGGGTGCTCAGTGTCCTTTAAAGGTCCACAGGCTAAAAGCCTAGTCACCGTGGTGGAGCTATTAGTTGATGTTGAAAGCTTGAGGAAGGGGGGCCTCCTGGGAGAGTCTTAGGTCACTTGAGGGGGGCTTTTGAAGTAGGTTGTGGGATCCTGGCCTCTTCCTCTTTCTGTTTTGCCCACTGGCCATGAGGTAAGTGGTTTGCCCTACATAAACTCTCCTTCATTGCCACTCAGCATCCTCACCAGAGGCCAAAAACAATGACAGGACGCTTCAACCTAGAGCCAAACTATTTTGTTACAGTGATGGAAAGGTGGTTTAACACAGTATTCTTACCAGTGTCTCCTGGATAACACAGTTAGGAATTCTTTTTAGAGGCTATGTTACATTACAGTTGCAAAACCATATGATTTACACGTTTAACCTTATTAAGAATGCCAAGGTATTTTCCAAGTGCTTGTACCAATTTGTACATAGGCCAGTTTTGAATACAGTAGTCTTAAAGTTTTGCCAATGTTTTGGGTGTGAGATGTTTGGGGATCATTGTTTCTGCCCTTCTACAGAATTCATATTCATATGCTTCAATATTTTTCTCTTCAATTGTTCTTTTTCATTAATTTCTAGCAGTTTTTATCTATTCTGGATGGAAATCTTTTGTTCATATTTTAAATCACGCATATTCCAGCTTGCAATTTTTCTTTTCACTCTTTGTTGGGTTTTGTACAAAGGAGATATCATTAATACAATTGTATCCATCACTCTATTCCTTTTATAATTTTTGTGTGTATTAAGAAATTCTTGTGTTTATAAACATATTCCATTGTGAATTCTTTTATGTTGTTTGTGAAATAAAAATCTATGTTCATTTCATTCTAATCAGATAGCCAACTCCCATCAACATTTATCGACTAGTCAGTGGTGGCGAACGCGTGGCTGGTGGGCGCAGCGGGCATGCAGAGCCCTCTCTCACCTGCGAGCCGAGTCGCTCTGGCCGCCAAGCATTGGGTAACAGTTGTTTTTTTCTAAACTACAACCTCAGTTTCAGGTTTAATTGCAGTGTTTGCATTTTGGGATAAATAAGTGGGTTTTGGGTTGCAGTTTGAACACTCAGTCTCTAGAATGTTCATCATCCCTTGTCTATGTATTCTCCACCCATTTGCAATGGTCGCTCAGGCATAAAGTTTTCTTATGGGTGCAAGCTTATTTCTGGAGCCTATACTGTCATGGTTTTCCATGGCGTTTAACTCTTCAATAAACCTAACAGGATGAGCTCATTGAACTTACAGAAAATTCCTGCTGAAATTTTGGTTGGAATTATAATGATGCTAGTTGGCAATTTGGGGAAAATTAACATCTTTCTAATATTGATTCTTCATACCTAACAGCATGTATAATTCATAATTAATTTAGATTTTCTTTAATGTCTTTTGAATACATTTTTTATCAATTTGTGAACACTGGCTTCCCAAATTAATCTGAACTTGGAGTTTCTCATAATATTTTCAGATGCTAATCTTGAAAACTCACATATTTTACTTTAATGTTAATTTACCTCCAAAATAAATTAAATATGGTTACTAACAGTAAATGGACAATAAGTCACATAGATTTCTTCCTCCCATCCACAGGACAAATGTTTTTCCAACCATTAATGCATCTTTGAGAATCATTCCTCAAGTCTATTATCATTTACATTCTCTGTTCCAATGGCATGGCTAATTACTTAGAAGGCAGGTGTTTCTCCAAGTAATTGTAGTTTATGCAATTATCTTTTTCTGAAATGTGTGTCACATGCAGTACAAATACTAATAAATGTCTAATACAGTATTTATTTATTTATTTATTTATTTATTGGTGCCAGAGATCAAACTCAGGGCCTTGGGCTTGCTGGGCAAGCTCTAATGTAGTATTTATTACTTAGCTGGTGCCAAGTATACGTAATTCTCAGGCTGATTATAATGTCATTCCTCACATGATTGAGGTCCATTAGGGTTTTCCGCAGTGTTCCATATGGATACCCTCACAACATTTTCCTGACATCCTTGTTTTGTTTGCTTTGTTGGTATTCTTGTTTCGGAGAGGAGGAAAGTGAAATCATTAAAGATTAAGTAAGTTGTGAAGAAGATCGCACAAGTGATATACAGTAGAGGAGAGCTTCAGACCCAGGCGTGCTGACATCAGAGCCGCTGTACCCTCCTTTACCATCTCGAGTTGTGGTGGTAGGGAAGGGGAGACTGTAAGTCCTCTGGCAGTTTTTCTGCTTGTTATTCTGATTATCTAAGGTGAAATCTCAGGTTGCAGATTGAAATCCTTGGAGGCTTCTTGCATCTGTCTGGTACCAGTCCCTGCCCATGTCCTTCCGGTCTAACTTCCAAGTCCCTGTGAACATTTAAATTTCTGAATTCTGCTTTGGAATAGGCCTGGCATTCTTTATTACAAATAGGCACTTTTTTTTTACTTCTTGAACTTGTTACTACCTCACACTACTGATTACTTAACACAAGACGAATCTTTAATACTGGTTTGCAATTCTATTATGAAAAGAGAGATAATTATTATTCTCCCAAGAATGGGCACAGAACACGTAAAATACTGTCTTGTACTCAATGTGCGCTTACTCGATGTTAATTGATGGTGAAAAAGATTGAAATCTTCCACTAAGTAGTAAGATTTTTATAGTTATCTATCAAAATCTAATTTTGTTCAAGTCACTTCACCTTATTATGAGAAAAAGTGGCTAAATTCAATAGATAAAGTGTTATCAGCTCATAAAAGAAGACTTGCTCTGTACACAGTACTGTAAGGAATTTTATCAGGTAACTCCTGGGAAAGGTTTGGATTATGGAGCTACTATTGGTAGAAGAGTTATATAAAAGAGGTGCATTAAAAAGTCCTTTGCACAAGATGTGTTTGACATGCCGTGTATCAGATGCCATGTTCTCTGACTGTGGGTATTTCTCTTTGTACTCTCCTGTAGAATTCTTTTATAATCCTTATGGGAGCAGCATTTGTCCCCTAGATTTGAATGTCTTCCCATAGTTCAGCGTTTCACTGAGCACCAGAAATTAATCAAGCTTAAATTAAGAGAGGTAATTATTTATGAACAGGATGCCCTGTTAACTCCAGGAAGGCAGGTTGCTTTCATCCATCCCCCTTTGCAAGTTGGCTTCTGAGCCCTGGGCAGTGGAATCCTATATCATCAATCCAAAATTTGCAGGGAGCTCTGTTCTGTTTGGAATTTTAAAAAGAACTTCTGTTAGGTACAAGTCCTATTGTTTGGTAAGTAAGTGTATTAATCAGAACAGCCATAGGGGTTAGCAGTCAGATCGAGATAGCAGGTAGCAGTGAAATGTCCTCCTCAGTAGAGTTAATACCCAGGAGCTGCAGAGACGCCCGTAAGCGATGACCTTCCTTGAGAGGCATCCCTACTCGGGGCAGGGAATACCGAGTATGGGCTGGACGGGAGGGTCTTGGCACCACCCTGTGATTAATAGAGCCGTATTTCATTGTCCGTTAACAAATTGCACTGGTGCCCTAAGATGTTCAGGTTGACAAACGCTGTCAAAGCTCCTGCATTGAGAAGCTTTTCTGTTGTATTTAGCATCTTAACTTTTATTTTAATGATGGCAAAATATGCATTGCTTGTTGTTTGTTAAGCACACAGTGTGGTCTCCGGAGACATCCTGTTGGCTGCAAAACACAGTCAGTGTTCCCTTCCAGTGACCATTAATAGCAAATTCTTCAATTAAAAGCCATGGAGTTGTGCTGACCCTTAACAGTTCGCTTCATCCCAAAAGTACAACAGATGGACATACCTGCTGTGAAATAGTTGAGTTTGATTTTCATTGCATATTACATACGAACTTCTCATAAAGACAAAGGCACAAGCTAAGAAATAACTCTGTGATGGTTTTCAGGAGATGCCCATGTGTCACTCAGAGTTCTTGCTCATACAACTCTTAATCTGGTCTACTGCTCCCACTGCCGTGATTACCACAGAACAGATGCACTGTACTTATTATTGAGTGCTTTATAGAAATGCTTTGATATCATGGGAGTTTGGTTCTAGGATCCCCTTTGGATACCCAAATCCATGAATGCACAAATCACCATATAAAATGGTGTAGTATTTGCACATAACATATATCTATCCACTCATATACTTTAAGTCATCTCTAGATTACTTCTAAGACCTAATACTATACAATGTAAATGCTCTTGAATGGCTGTTACGCTGTGTGGTTTAGGGAATGACAAGAAAAAAAATGTACGTATGTTCAACACGGATGCATTTTTTCCTAAATTTCTTTTTATGTGCAGTAGATCAAATCCTTGCATGTAGAACCGTGGCCATAGAAGGCTAGCTGTATTTATTCAATTGGTTTTCACAACAGTTTTGTTTTTTAGGTGCCATTGTTCTCATTTATACATTCAAACAAACAAAAACTGGGACACGATAAAATTCAGTATTTTTTTCAAGGCCATATAGATAGGCTACGATAGAGCCTCTCTAGAAACCCAGGCATTATTCTGGTGCCAAAGTTTGCACTTTTATCCAACATTAATGCATCAGGTTGATGGAAATGACACATAGTACACTTGGAAGAGAGCGCACACGCTCAGGATGGCTGCCTGTCTGATGGAGACATTTATTCTGCAGTTAACAAAGAGGCAGCTTCCTCTATAAAGGTAGTTTAGGAACACAAATTTTTGATTGCTCTTCAGGTCACGTTTTCCAAGCCTGAAAATGGAGAATAAGTTGGAGCAGGAAGAGTGGATGTTTCTAGGTTCGGTTTTCTTTTGCTTTTTTTTTTTTTGGTCTTCATAGATTTTTCATTTCCCAAAGCACTACTGCAGCCTGCAACCTCGGATGGTGCTATATTCACAACAGAATTAAATTTTAGTTGCTCCCCTTAATAACTGTAGAGAAATCCTTGGAAAGGACTCACCAGAAGCCTTTTTGTTTATTTTCTGTTAGATTAAAATTTAATATTTTATAAAATTAGAAGGAAGCTACTGACTTTAAGAGTTGGGATTCGTATATATTTTTTTTCCTTTTCCTTCCTATAAATATAAATCAGCAAGTAACAAACAGAGTGATTCTGACTGTAGTCATTATCCCCAGTGAGTTGAATACAGGCTTTATAATTCACCAGCAGCCGATGACTGAATGGAACTAAAGGAAGAATGAAAAGGTAGATTTTAAAGATAAATTGCAACTCTAATAATTTCTTCAGTAAGATACATATGAAATTGAAATTTATGACAGAGAGCCAGGCCAGAAAAGCAAGAGGTTTGGATTTTCTCTCTAACCTAATCTGTTTCCCTGCTTCCTTTTCTGATTAGTGCCCTTGCTAAGGCAAAGTCTCGTTACATGCATCTCTGACATGTTTCCAGGAGACCTTTTGAAATCCCACTTTGGCTTCCAGACAGTGATTTCGGCCCTTGCTGATTTTTAGAACATGAAGGTCATTCATCTATATCCTAGAAGGATGATTCACATATTTGTGTTCTAGGAAGTAGGAGAAGAAAAATTTGCTACTTTGTTAATTAGGACCCTTTAATATTTTGTATTCTCAAGCTTAATCATTTGCTTGTTTGAACTACAGTCATCTTCCTTAATCACCATCATTAATGGCTGTCCATGAATAATTATCTCTCTGACATTCATAAACATGTTATTTTTAAGTGCATTTTATATTCCCCATTATAAATTAGATATCATCCAGTATTTCACTAGACCAGCATAGTTTTCTAAAGTATAAGCTTAGCTATAAGATTGATTGACCTGGACTGGAGATTTAGCTCAGTGGTTAGAGTGCTTGCCTTGCAACAGAAGGCCCCGAGTTCCATCCCCAGCACCCCCCCCCCGCCAAAGAATGATTGTCTGCCATCTTCCTGCCGCCCCTCAGTGGCTCAGATTGGTGTGAGTTGGTGTGACACTGGCAGAGAGAAAGCAATTGGGAGATAGCTGATCTAATCTTGGTGCTGTTTTAGCTGTTTTATAGTTTGAGCTTCCCAGGTTGTTTCAAAGAGTTTACTCCCCAAAGATGAGAAACACTTCTGTAGTCCTCAGCTTTTCCAGTGATGGACAGTTTGCCCTCAATTAGCCCATTGCATGTTGAGAAATTATGTTAAAAATCCTTCCTTATGCCCAGGATGGTGATTCATTACGCTCTCTGGTTCTTAGTTCTGATCTAAAAGATGATACAGGACGAGTTTGATCTTTCTCTACCTGATGGGAATTCAAATAACTAGATATGTAACTAATTAGTTATCAAATAGCTAATGATGTTTCTCATTATTGTTCCTGTGCCACCACTTGCCATATTCTATACTTTGAAAATATGGGGTACTGTCCCATGTTTTACTGTCATGACTTTCCTTGACTGTATCATCTTCATGTGGATATAGATACAATATTTCATTAAAAAAAATGACTGGATGGGATGGAAGGAAAAGAGGAAATAGGATGGCGAGAAGTTAAGGAGAGTCCCCCCCGCCGCGCTCTTGTTCCTACAATTACCGATGGTGTTCTAGTTTATAAATGGACATTAGGGTTTGTATTGTCATATTCCCACTTTGCGGTACAACCGTGAATGGGAAGTCTTAAAAACATCTTACCGTGTTTCCTATCCTAAATCTTAGTAGCCTTCTATATACATGTGAAGGAATAATGTAGACACTAGTCAGCCATGCTGCATTTTGGAAGTTTTTCTTTTGCGAGTCTCTCTTGCCTTTCTGTAACCCACTATAAATATACATATGTCTGATACTTGAGGCTCCTTAGTCTGTGAAATAATGACAACCCTTCCCTACCCTGGATGGCATTTGACCTGCATGTCTATAGATTTGCTTAGCTTTCCAAAACGGTTTCACAAAGGTAAGGCGATTCATTTACATAACCCAGTATAATTTGCCCGGCAGACTCAAGGAGACAGAGCATGTGGATCAAGCTTAACACATTCATTTAGCTTGGCTGACTCCCATGTGTTCCTTGTGCTTGCAGAGGGGCCCATCTGTTCGGCTCTTGGCCAGAGACCATCGCGCCTGTGAGCACTGAAATTTCTTATTGCAAATACCCAGCGCTTCATAATTGGTTTATGGGACCCTACATACCCGCTAGTAACATTGTTAATTAGTTCCAAGGTAAGTGGCAGTTACTCCGCACTGTGATACCTGCCTGCTATTAATGGGCTCAGACCACTGCGGAAGCCCATACACTTCTTCATTGCAATTTTGCCTCTTTCGCATCATGCTGCTTTTATAACTCAGAAATGCCTTCTTCATGGACCTTATACCCTCAGCCTGGCGTAACAGACTCTTCTCATTTCTAATGCCTTCCCAGAACCTCCTAGAGAGCGACCATCCCTCGGGCTCCGAGAAGACCTCTCTACGCCAACTGAATCTGAATGTGTGCTGTTTCTTTTAACACCTTTGTTTTCCATGCGCTTTTAAAAAGTTTTTGTGCCTTTTTTATTTTTATTTTTTAAATATATATATATATATTTAGCAAGAACATGTATTGGTACATTTTAGATAGACATAATTATCACATTCATCATAGTTTATTTGTACCTATACATGATATATTTTGGTTTCCCCCCTTCCCCATCCCTCCCTTCTATTCCCCCTCCCCTCCTTATTTACAGTAGCTCTATTTACATTTTTCCATTGTTTTCTTTTTCTTTTTTTTCTCTTTCCCTTCCTTCCTTTCCCCTCTTCCTTCTCTAGTTCTCTTCCCATTTGAACATTGTCTTTCTTTTTCACGATATCTATTATACCTCTTTGTCCTTATTTACAGTTATGGTTTCTCACATTAGAAAAACAATTTGATATGTCGTTCTCATGCTTTGTACCTTCTCTCATTGGGCTCTTTCTGTTTGAGATTGGCAGTTCACCCCCTTAATCCCTGCTTTTCACAAGTGATACTCATTGCAAATCCCTGCCTAATGCTCCATTCTTTGATCCCCCGATATTTTCTTTGTTCCTCTCTTCTGACACTGATTTCTTCCGTCCTATCGTAGCTATATCATGTCCTATCATAGCTCTATGTCTTAGGGTTTTATTGCCTCTTCCAGTGTATACTCTTCGGATTCTTTCTAATGTCTGTCAGCAGAGTACCTCACACTTAGCCTTTTTGCCAATTAGGATTTAATGACTTTCATTGAATTTTTGATGCCTCACTAAGGTCAAATCATAAACAACACAAATCATTTCAGGGCAGAGGGTGAAAAGAGCCAGGAACCAGCTTCTCCACTTCCCAGGCTCCTCCATCAAGGAGCTCTTCTTGATCCATCCTGGCCATTCAGGTCTGTTGAATCTTTGCTGTCCTTCTGTGGTCCAACTGGCCCAGCCAGTTTTCTGAGTGGAAAGTAAACCTGGGAAGGGAAAGTCCTGCGGAGTGGGAGGGCCTGGGAGGGAGCAGGTGGACCTGAAGCCAGTGGATTTGTTATAGCCCAGGGCAGACTTTTTCTTGGAGTATATTGTTTCCCTTTGAATTCTCCAAAACCGGTCAGGTATTTTCTTGCTTTGCTCCTTTGAGGACAGCCAGTTAATCTAAGATTAGCCTGACAGCCCCTATTTTCCAGATCTCTGGTTTTGTCAATAAAGTAGGTTACATCTTTTTTGAGCTCCATTACTTCCTCCATAACCTTGCTCTCTTGATCCATATTGTGCTCACTCTTTAAGATCCCGCCCCATCTACTTTTGGCTATGTTCCCACTTGCTAATCCCACTCTCGAATGGGACCATCTAATTTAATACTTGCATGGACTGCACAAGACTGACGACAGTCCGTGATCCTTTTTGAGGGGGCTGTCACCTCACTGCTCTTCTGGTCACCACTGTTGAGCTGAATGACCATCAGCATCACTCTGAAT